>PVHX01010322.1:0-28757 GCA_004024805.1 Geosciurus inauris
CTCTCCCCCCTCCCCCATCCCCACTTCCTTCCTGGCTCCTCCCCCCTCCCCCTCCCCCATCCCCTTCTTCCTCAAACCTGATTTCCTATCTTTCTGGGATCCATTATCCACACACCTCCCTTTCCCATTTGCTCCTCAGGTGCTTGTAGTCCCTCCTCCATTTTTCTTTCCAATAAAAGGGGGAGGGGCCTTAATGTAAACGTCCTGGGGTCTTTGAGGCCTGTCATGGCTGCCCAGCTGCAATCCTAGAGCACAACAGGGCAAACTGCCTCCCCTGCACCGAGGAGCTTCCCGAGGCTGCACTGAGACTCCAGGTCCCCAGCCTGCTAACCCGGGCCGGGGGCAGAGCAGAGCTGAGCAAGGGCAAGGAGTCAGCGGCACCAAGAGCAGCCCAGGCCCCAGGGAACCCGACCTCGCCCCTGCCCCTCGGCACAGCCGCAGCAGGATCCCTGAGACAGCGAGCTTCTCACAGCGCAGGCAAGGGCTGAAGAGAAAGCATGCCACGTGCCAGTGACCCTGAACCGGAACTGGCCGCCCGAAGCCCGGGTCTTCTCCAGCAGAAACACATGGGCAGCAAGCAGACCAGGTGTCTGGGCAGAGGGTGGGGAGCCTGAGGACAGCCACGCCTCAGGATGCAGGGGTCCGAAGGCTGCCTCTAAGGGCTGCCCGGGCAGCAGGGCTCTGGGCGGAAGGCCAGGTACCAGCCTGTGAATTCTTACAGCCCAGACGACCCGTGTCCGAGGGCCCGTCTCTGTACCCCAGGTGGCCCTGGTTGCTCTGCCCTCACTCCGTGGGCCTCCTTGAGGGGTGGGGTTCACCACCTGTCCCTCCCCCACCTCCTAACACTGCCAACACAAGCATTTGGGGATATTGTGGCTTGGATCTTGAAGGTCCCCCAGAAGCTCACGTGCTCAGGCCAGGTCCCCAGCTGACGGCAGCGTGGGAGGTGTCAGGAACTTCAGGAGGGGCCCCTGGCCATCACTGGGCGTGGCCGTGAGGCATTCTGGGCCGCAGTGCCTTCCTTCTCTCTTTGCTGCCTGGTCGCTGTGAGCCGAGCAGCCTTCCTCTGACACAGGATCCGGCCATGACATCAGCCTCAGCACAGGCCCAAAGCGACAGAGCCGGAACCACAGACGGAGACCTTGAACCAGGAGCCAGAACACACGTTTCCTCATAGCAAGTTGTTCACCTCAGGTGTTCTGTCACAGCAACAGAAAGCTGACTTACGGGGGACACACATGACCAGACCATGTCAGTCTCCAGCCGCCTCCCACCCTGCCTCCAATGTCCTCTACGTGGGAGGCTCCTCATTGGTCAGGTATGAGGGGCCCAGATACACTGGCAGGAGGCAAGGAAGGAAAGCCACGCCTGGCTGCCCTTGGAGGAGATGCCTCTACCTCCAGGTCCCTGCCTCCCCCGTCATCTACCTACAGCATGTGCGAAATCCCGCTGATAAATAACATCACAAACACTGTGCTTCAAGGTACTCATGTCAAATCACAGAACCAACTGGGTGAGGCTTAAAACGCTTCCTAGGTTTGCAGCTGACACTATGTTGATTTGTGGGGTAGGGTGGGGTGGGGTTCCTGTTGGGCTTTCCCATGCCTGGTCACAGGAGGAGCTCTGCTCTGGATGCAGAGAGCATGTGGTGGACACAAGCGTCCAAGGCCTCTTAGCCCTTCCTTAGTTTTCACCTGTGAGATGAGGAGTTGAAAGCAAAGTCCCTTTGACCTCAGAAATGCTAGGACCCCATCAGTTTCTCCACACTGAGAAGTCACGCATCGTCAGAGACCAAAGCCAAATGCCCTGGGTGGGTCTTTGTTAAAAGCAAAGCCTGGGCAAGGGGCTCCAGGAGGGCCTCTGGGGCCCTGCTGCTACCTCTGCTTGCCAGAGGACATCTTCCCTGTGGAACTTCTCATACTGGGAAGGACCTTGTCGTGGGACTCGGCTAACAGTAACTCCGGGGTCTGAAAGAGCCCACTTTCGGCATCAAACTCACAAAAGTGATTTCCAAGTTTACAAAAACATTTCTCAAGGCAAAGTCTTCTGTTTTTCTCAAATCCCCCTCCGAAAGTTGGCCTGTGAAATAAGTACCATACATGCCTTCCACCCTTCCAGTGCCAACAGCCTGCTTAGGACCCTGGATTCAGGGTCGGGTGGATCAGAACGTTGGCTGATGCAGAGCTGGGCTCAAGGCCTGACTCAGCCTCCTCAGTTTCCTTTGTTTTGTGACCAATCAGAGGCAGGAAGCTGCTTTTCATGGGGACCTGTGATTTGGGGCTGATTTTACTACTCATATGGACCAAGCAACTAACACTGAATTTCTAAGAAAGGAAATTGGAGAGAAAACCTGCTACAAAGGTTATTTCCTGAAGGCCATTCATTCCATCTGCAGTCCTGGAAGGAAAACTTTGCAAAAGCCCCTAAGGGAAGAGCCACACCGTCCTGCCTTTCCTGACCATCCTCCAGGTGCTGCTGCTTAGGAATGGAGATGGGCGGGGGTGACCCTTCTTACCCAGGAGGTTCTCCCACGCACCAAGGATGTGCTAAGGGCCTTTCTTTGGTGCCATAAGTCCAGATCATCGTAAATGCCTTCCAGTTAAAAGAAGTGACGTGTCCTCCACTCTTACACCATACACAGAATACAGTAGGTGCCTACTGTGTTGCCACAGAATACAGTAGGTGCTTACTGTGCTACTTTCATTCCCAGGGGAGTATACATGGCATGAAGGATCTTCTCTCCTGTCACAGCTTCAATCAGTGGAGTGGAGAGGCTGTCCCTGGGCAGGGGACCACCTGGCCATCCTGCATGACTAGTGTGCCTGTGATCTGCACAGACCCAAGGAGGGACCCAGGGTAGAGGAGGAAATCTCTCTCCAGAATTTGTGGGGTGGCCACATTTGCCTGCATCCCCCACATGGCCGGGCAGGTGGGCAAGAGGACCCAGTGACAGAGTCCCACCACAAACCAGAGCCTGCCCGCTGTCCCCTTGCCCAAGAGGCAGCTTCTCTGCAGTGTGGCTCTGTCGCAGGCGTTCTGGGGTCACATGGCACCAGCGCAACGCCACTGACGACCGCTGTGAAGAGCCAAAGAGCAGCTCTATGGGGAAAGAAAGCTGAATGCAGCCCGGCAGGGGTGCCCTCCAGGGACAGTGAGTGCCCCACGGGTCTGGGTGGCACCAGGTCTTGGTGCCAGGCTGGGTGCTTTCAGAGGGGCAGAATGCTGGAGGGTTTCTTCCCTGAGTCGACAGAGAAGGTGAGGGAGCGGGGTGGACCCGTCTGCAGCATGCAGATCTTCCGTTCCCAGAGGGCTGACTTTGCACAGGGTCTGGCTGTTGTGACTTGATGGTCAGCTCCACAGTTGGCTCCCGCTCCCCGGAGCCCGGCCGGGAAGGAAGGGCTTCCTCCACGTCAGGGAGGATGCTCAGCCTGTGAAGGCTGTCCCAGCTCTACAGTTCAGGGACTCGTCAGCCCCTTGGGCAGGCTGAGGCTCTCCAGAGGCTCTGGGCCTCTGCCCCTTGGTTTGGTCTCAGGCACAGGGAAGAGGGAGGTGGGGCTTCACTGGAGGCTCCTGCCACCGGCTGCCACACAGGGAAGTGCCCCCGGCAGGAGGCTTCTTTGATCTGCTTTCTCCAGCTCCCAAATCTGAGCCCTGGGCATTCACCCCTAAAACTATGCCTCTCTAAGCAACCAGGGACGATTCCAAGGATCACAGAGGGCGGGGGCAGCCAGGAAGGCACACGTCCCACGCCCTCCACTGCAGGACAAAGGGACCAGGGAGGGCCGCGCAGCTGGAGCCAGGCCGTCCTGGATCCCAACACAGCTGAGCCCTCCTTTATCCGAGGCTGCTGTCCAGAGTATCTCTGCCATCCTGCTCTCCCTGGCCCCTCCGACCAAGCACCAACACCCGTGTGTGCATCCATGAAAAGCCCACTGGATGTTCTTTGTTGACCCGGTTCCCAAATGCCAGGACTCTCCCGAAGAAATGCATGTTTCTCGGGTTGAGGCAGTTGCCTTGCCGAGAAGAAAACAGCGGCAGAGGCTCTGGGAAAGAACACACGAAGGACATTCATTCCTGAGAGCTTCCTGCCTGTCAGACAGAGCCAGCTTTTCTGACCCAGCTTATGGGCACTCCGTGTCTGTGCTTTCTGCCAAGAGCACAGGGAGCATCACTGTCAGCCGACGAGGTTTTGTTGGAGCTCATGCACCACTTGGAAAGCATCAGGAGAAAGAACTGGCCCTAAAGAAGACCTCAGGCTCTGGGCAAAGCCACGACAGCCACACCACGGGACGGGGCTGCCAGGGCAGGCAGTCTGCTCCTCGCAAACTGTCATCCAGAGGGCCTGCGTGTGTCCTCAAATTACTTGTTGATAAACAATAAGCTTCTCCATGAGAAATGGAGGTGTCATGTCCTGGGACCCTGTTTTAAGTGGTCATACCCAAAAGCAGCCACAGATGGAGCCACTAAAGACACCCAGGACCTGGCTTCCAAACAGTGTGTCATGCCACTCACATCCCGGGACAGTCTGTGCCCAAGCAGAAGCTCCTTCATACCACCCTGCACACGCACACGTGCATCCGTGGAGCACCCGGTGCCTGCGCATGCACACACACAAACACCTCTGCAGGCACACACACAGACCTGCAGGGCAGCGCATGCACACACAGCACACAGGCACACACAAAGCCCACACATGTGCACACATGCAAACCACACAGATGCGTGTGCACAGACAGCACATGTAGATGCACAGGCACACACATACCCACAGCGCATGCCCACAGCACATGCAGAACACACAAGTGTGCCCTCTGCCCCATGCCCTTCTCCTCTTTACAAACATCACTTCACAGGAGACCACCTCTTTCCAGTTCCCTCAAAACACACCCTAAAAATACTTAGGGAATCCTTCTTACAGAAGGCGAGGCCCTGCTGACTAGAAGGAAATCAGACTGAATACTTGGGGAGACACAGTGTCCACCAGTAGCAGAAACACACTCAGCTCATTCACTGGCTGGTTTCTGAGCAAAGTAGGAATCACTGGGGAAAATCCTGCTCCACAGGGAGAGTCTTAGGACACACATGGCTTCTTTCCTGTCATGCTGCTCCTCCTCAGTATCGCACGCGCACGCGTGCGCACGCACACACACATGTGCGCATGCACACACACATGTGCGCACACCCAACACACATGTGCAACACACACAGACACACTTGCACGCACACACAACCAACACATGTGCACGCATGCACGCACACATGCACACATGTGTACACGCCCAACGCACATGCATGCACACCCGCACACGCACGCACACACTCACATGTCCAACACGTGCGTGCATGCACACACGTGCACATGCCCAACACACATGCACGCACACACACATGCACACGCCCAACACATGTGCACACACCCGCACACACCCACACAGCCCAACACGTGTGCATGCACGCACACATGCACACGCCCAACACACGTGCACACACACGCACATGCACATGCCCAACACACGTGCACGCACACATGTATGCTGGCCTGGTATCACAGTGCACGCTCCACCTCCACACCAGCGGTTTCACAGCGGTTTTCACATGGTCTCAGAGCAGCGTGCGGAGACGTGCAGGCTGCAGGTGAGCCGCAGAAGGGCAAGGGCCGCTCTGGCCTTCATCCAGCTGCCTCCCATCCTCCCATCCTCCCATCCTCTCACGCCCAGCAGGAATCGCCTGCTTGTCATGCGGCCTCTGAGATGCAAGCCCGCCATGTGGGGAGGGGGAAAGCAGAACCTGCGTGTCTATTTTTAGCAGGTGGCTTGCATGCTGTGAATCTAGGGTGCTCCCCGCAGCCCCTTCAATCCCATCGGCTCTAAAATGGGTGCCTTCTTAACCCTGTGGTCCAGAAGATGAAAAGGTGAATTCAGGCCTGGGCGGGCTGTCAGCCTGCAAGGCTCAGCAGCAGGGGACCTCCTTTGTCCCAGCCTCTCTGACCTCCCTGGCCCTGTGCATCGGTGGGAATGGGACCAGAAGAATGTGGGGCGGGGCTAGAGCGCACACCAGTGGCTGGCCCCAGAGGCTGCAGATCTGCTGACATCCTGGGCACACCTCCGCCCATGTCCAGCCACCTCCCCGGCCTCCTGGTCTCCTTCGCGCTTCACAGATAAGGCAGCAGTCACCCTGCACTCGGGAACACAGGGCACTGCCTGCGCACAGCATGTTAATTTTTGGTGTGTGCGAGAACGTGTCTGTGCCCGGAAGCCTGTTTGGGAAATCAGAGCTGGAACTCTGGTGGGAAGAGGGCGAGGCACCGGGGAGTTTCAGGAAAGAGTTGAGGGGCGGGCGGAAGGGCCTGTTCAAGAAATGCAGCACCACCGTGACCTCCCCCTGGGTCTTGTCCACCCCACAGATTCACTGGATTTGTAATAAAAATTTTCAAGAAAGTTAGAAAAGCCATCAGTGAACCCCCAGGCACAGGGCACCCCGCTCCCCGCGGGGTTCATTCAGGGTTACAGTTAGGGTTAGGGGAGGTGGGGTCCTAGCACCTTCGGCCAGCGGGTGCTGGGTGCTCAGGAGGAGTTTCTTAGACCCATGAAGCCACTTCCAAAAGCAGCCTGGGCGGAGCATTGTCCCTGCTGACCTTCAGAGGGGAGCTGCAGCTGTGTGCCGCTTTTGTGGGGCTTCAACTTCAAGTGGCGAAGCTGCGTCTGTGCCCGTTTCCTTGGAATAGCAATTCTTACAATTTCTGTCCAGGCAGAGCAACATCCACAAGCCCTGAATTCATACATAAACAGCGGTTTCAGATTGGTCCATGCAAATCTCTGTTCTCACAGTGAAATGTCCTTTCCTCCCCTTAAGACAAAAGGCATTTTTAAAAATTAACTGTAAGACAGTTTAAAAACCAGAAGCCAGCCAAGGCCCTGGCCCCAGCAGGATCAGCAGGCCTGGAGCCCAGAGAGGGAGATGGGTGATTAGCAAGCAGTTCTGCAGGCACCCGGGCCCCTGCTCACTCTTCAAGGGCCAGCAAGTTCTGTTTCCACAGAGCAGTCTTTGTGTGGCTAACACACAGCATGTCGCCAGTCTGCTTTCAGGTACAATTGGAGAGAAATTAAGTTGCAAAAGACAGGCAATTTCTTCCAGATGTGTGCTGGAGGAACAGGAGGGTCTGGACAGATTTCAGATCCATATTTCTATTTTTTTTAACAAGAAAAAAGGAAGATTTCAAACGAAATTTCTGTGTGTAAATATTTTCTTAAAACTAAAAACATTTTTTCCAACACTAAGTCAGTGTTCTTTTCCCGAATGCTCTTCGATAGTGACAATATTTAAAGTTCTCCTCCATCTCCTCCAACTGGTCACAGAAGAAGGCAGCGAGCCTCGTAGGAGAAAAGCTATGACCTCGTGCTCTCCAGGAATCCTTTAAAATAATCTTTACAAGCGGGTGCATTGTTCCATGGAATGTAAAGCATAGAGTGCAGGAACGTACTATTCTCCAACAACACTCGTTTGGGGAAGGTTTTGCAAATATATCAGCATCAACATTTTTCCTTCTTTTAGATAAAATTCCAGCTTTGTCCTGTCCGTGTTGCAATCTGTTGCACATCTCTGAACTCAGGAGACATTGCAAGTCTGACTATCTCATCGGTGCTACTCCTCAGGCTGGCGCGTTCCTAGTCAGCCGAGAATGCTGTGGGGAGCCCAGCGGCACCCCCTCCGGCCCACCTGAAAATGGGACTGCGGAAGTTTCTTGTGGGTTTTGTTGTTCTTCTTTTTTTTTCCTAAACAGAATCCATCAGAATGCCAGTGTCTGTAGTTCTTCCCATGGCAGAGAAAGAAGTGTTGAAATACAGAGGCAGCGGGCAGCGACAGTCAGCAGGGCATTGGGCGCTCCCGGGATGCCTCCTGCCCCAGGAGCACGCCGGGTTTTCCTGGGCTCACTCCCCTGATCCCTGATCCAGCCGGTCTCTCTGGGCAGTGTTCAGAGGCGGTTTCCTCTTACAGAAAGAGGACATCTAGGAGGTAGACCTCGCCATGCTGACGGCTCCGGAGGGAAGAATGGGAAAGGCCGTCCAACGTACGAGGGTCCCACCAGGAAGAGCTGCCCTTCCCGGTCCTCTTGCTGGACTGATTCTACGCCAACTTTCTGCAGATGAAATGAGACAATTGTCCACAGCAACACCTCTTAAGGATCTGGAACTGCCATCCCAGGGTTTTTTTTGGGACAGCACCAATGTCTTTGTCTATTTTTCACTATACTTTCCTGAGCTGTTAATCCTACGGGCTCTTTTCTATGTTGAAATGTCCCCAGCTTTTACCACCTCCCCAACTGCTGCCAGAAGGTAATCAAGGATAAAGTGAGACCGTGGAGCCATAACGCGGTCAAAGTAACACAGACGCTGCGGGTAATACCGGAATTCTAGTGGACTTGAGAAAGCCACAAAAAGCTTCTGCAGTCCTGTTTTAAGGTGGGTCAGAAAGGCGGCTGGGGCTTCACCCAGCATTTCTAGTCCTTTACTACAGACAACCTAAGAACTGGCCTAGTCTTACTAGATAACCTAGGGCAGCAACCAGAGAGGGGAAGGTGTGGCCAGCGAGCCCCAGGCCAGCAGAGGAGCAGAACACAGAAAACCAGCTGGCAGGCAGCAGCCCAGAACTTTCCTTGGGATACACAGGAATACCAGACTGAGGCCTGGAGTTATCCCACATGACCCCAAGCCTCCTCCTCGATCTGCGCTAAGCAAAATAGACGGGGCTACATTTGGGGCCTCTTAAACAGACCGAGAATACTTTGGCATTCATGGGAAAGCCGTGGTTACATTGCCTTTTCTGTTCCTGGGTAACCCTTGAGATGGCTTTGCAAGGAGCTCTCGCTGTGAAGGTGCATGCGCGCCAGGGTCCCATCAAAGCCCATGCCGGAGGTGGCCCCCACAAGGGCATGGGCAGAGAGCGGATCCTGGGGCCACTCACGGACCCACACCGCGCAGCTTCATTCCAGCCAGCTTCTCTGCCGCTTCCTGAAGGTGTCTGCCCTCTTACAGGATGAACTGTGTTCACCCAAAAGTCCATGCTGAGTCCTGGCCCCAGTGGCTCAGGAGAGGATGGACTCCTGTTGTTGAAGCCACTTGGGATGGGGCACCATAGTCTGGGGGCATGGGCACCTCCCCGTGGAGGGTCCATCCCCAATTCTCTGCTTCTCTCTGTTTAGTCAAGCAGACTCCTGAGCACACAGGGTCCCCTTACCAGCTGACAGGAGAGCAGACGTGGCCCCCATGGCCCTGGCAAATGCAGGACCACCCCCACCCTGCCACACGCCCTCTTCAACTCAGCTGCTCCCAGGGGCCTCCTTGCTAGAGTCAAAAGGTTCTGTTGTACCAGAGGGGACGGCTCCCTGGGCCAACTCCTGAGCCAGGTTCATGTGCAGATCAGGCAAACAGGGCAGCTGTGGACAGGGGCCCAGTGCCGGGCTGCAGGGAGCCACTGTGGTGCCCGGGTGCTCAGGACCAGCAAGACATCAGACGAGGGAGTGCAAGAGGGCTGGGGCGGGCTGGGCACCTGTTTATGAGTGTCAAGTGGACATGCAGCCCTCCCCAGGCAACACGGGCCAGCTGGCCACACCACACGCAGTGGGGGTCATAACTTCCCTCGCAGAGATGCCAGCCTGACCAGGAGCAGACAGAGGGCAGACAGAAAAGCATGGAAAGCAAGTGCGACCATCAAAACACTGCCTGAGAGTCTTCACAGGGCTTCCTCCCTCTTTTCTTCCTCCCTCCCTCCTCCCCTCTCTCCCTCCTTTCCTCCTTTCTTTTCTTTCTACATTTGTCCTTAGAATAGGTCCCACGGGGATGCCATCGTCCACTGACTAGGACTTAACGTCACTTGGAGGAGGGCCCCTGGCTTCCACTATCATGCCTGGTGAGCTCTGCCGACAGAGGCAGGGCCCTTGAACCCAGCACTGTGGCCCAGACAGATCACAGAGCTCCGGCCTTCCAGGCCAACCGCAGAGGAAAGTGTGGCGAGCTAAAGCGGCCTGTCATGGCGCCCCTCCCGCATGCTCACAGGTCCCTGCACCCGGCCTGGCACGCCCTCCCTGTGCAGCATGGAGGCTGGTGGGATGAGCCTGCTCCTCCTGAACATGTCCACTGCTCATGCTGAGAACAGGGGGCTCATCCGAGACAGAAAACGCCCAGCAAAGACCTTTGTGCACAACCGGCTGGCTCAGGGCAGCCGTGGGAGTCATCTGGCCAGCAGTGATTCAGACACGGCTCTAGAGAAAACTCGGGGCCTTTTAAAGTATTTTTTAATTTTGTTATGAGTTTTTTTTTTTAATTTAAAATACTAAGAGCTCAGAGTAACAGGTGACCTTTAAAATATTTGGGGGGAAACTGCCAAATGGTCCAAGAAAGAAAACATTATGCCTGACGGTGACGTTCTGGCAGCTGCAGTGTGGCCAGGCGCGAGGCTGAGGCAGGCACCGTTGGACAGGGCCACCATCAGCACTGAGCCACTGCCCTCTGATCAGCGCTTCACCTCAAATCAGCTGCTCAGCTGGAAATTCCACCAGGACCACACACGGTCAGCCAGTAAACCCAATTCTCAGAAATACACGAGCCCCCAAATCTCACCAGGTCAGCTAGCGCGCCCTCACCCTGACGTGGGGCAGGGCGTGGAAGGTGACACTGTGAGTCTCAGCTTGTTTGGAAACAGTGCGAACTTAAGCACAGTCCCTGAAATGAGAGGTGCCGTCCCTTGCCCAGCCTATGTCCATCCCTGGGCATGGCCTCAGAGAGGACCAGCCTCAGGCCAGTCTCTCACCTGCCCTCATTAATAACCCGGATGTCCCCAAAACTGGGAGAGCAAGCTTGGGAGTCCTTGGAGAGCTGTCCCTGAGTGCAAATCACCCCTTCCTTCCCAGGAAGATGAATGGATTACCCAAGAGCTGCCCAGTGCAGCTACCAGGGGGAGAGGTAAGCTGGGACCTCTGTGGGTGGAGGAGAGTCTCCTATCAGGGATGAGTGTGTGTGTGTGATTGCATATATGGGTTTGTGTGTGTGCATGTGTGTGTGTGTGTATTATAACGTGCAAACATGCGTGTGCATGCATGTGCATCTGTATCTCTGTATTTATGCACATGTGTGGATGGTGTCTGTGTGTGTGCATGTGTGTGTATGTGCCTGTGTGTGCACACGTGTATCTGAGGGTCCCTGTTGGCACAGTGACATGGGTGGGTTATTCCTGAAAGACGGTAATCACACGGCAACAGCCAGGGCCGACACCCTGCCTCTGTGGAAACCAGATTTGACGACGCTCTCTCTAGCTTGGCTAACCCTCTGGGGCAGAGCTTCACCCCAGGGTGATTTTCAGAGTCCCCGGCTACAAACCACCGCTGCAGCCACACTGGGTCTCGCTCCAGACCAGTGCCCACTCCACATCTGAGCACAACAGGTTACTCTGAACTGGGACACAAGAGTTTACAATAAAAAGAAAAAATGCTTACAAAGGAAAGAGGGGAGGGCGAGAGGCAGGCCCAAGGGCGTCCACAGCGACCTGTCTGCATCCCACTGAGGAGAGGTCCAGGGAGGACCCAGCTGTGGGGGCCGACTACTTACTCCCTCTCTGTCTAACAGGACAGGGTGCCCCTGAGTGGCCGGCTGGCCCCTTCTTGTTACAGCGACTCACCTGACACACAGCTGGGCCTCGGGCTGGCACAGCTGAGAGCCGTCCCCAGGATGGCGGCAGGCTCCCGCTTTGGCCGCTCGGCAGAGGAGAGCCAGCACACACGGGCCTGGAGGCACAGCTAGCTCTTCTTCTCTGGCTCTTGCTCTGCAGCGATGTTCTGGTTGAGTCACAGGAGCGACCAGCTTCCCATTCCAGGTCCGGGTACTGGGATGGGAGTCCACTGGCCCCCGCGCTGCGCTCCTGCCTCGGACATCCTGAGGGGTAAGTGAAGAGGGCGTTTTCCTTATGGATGGATCTTTGCTTTTGTTCCATGAAATCTTGCTGAGTTTCCCCCAGATCTGAACAGGATCTGCATCTGGGGAAGGTGTAACTCTCAGCCTATATTAGCATTCATAATTATCACCAGGAATTGTTGCCGCCGTTTCCTAACAATTACGGATTCCCGGGAAGTGCCATTCATTTAACTGAACAGCATAGAGTCTTCATTTAACAAGACTGTCCAAGCATGAGCAGAGATGAAAAACAGAGACTACTAAATACATATTTAAATACAGGCAAAATCCTATGACAAAGTAGTTATCTCCCAGCTCAAATCAAAATTTAAACAGTTTACTTCCTTTATGTCTTCCCAAGAGTTTTATGCAACAAACTTTCAGTGTCATGACTAATAGCGGCTCTTGCCAAGGATTACTCTCTTAAACTGCTGCTCAGCCCTTGTGATCTGCGGTACACTCCTTATTATGGGATGCATTATGCAGAGGCGCCGGCACAGTGATGGGGCCTGGCAACCCTGCTGTGCGAATGCCTATCAGTGCTTCTTTTAAGGCCCTTTCTCAATTGTCAGCAAAGTATTTTTTAAGGTTAAAAGGTGTAAAATTATTCTGAAATGCTTTTCTGACCTGTCGCCTATCACTGCAAAGAGCTATAGTTCTTTTTTTTTTCTAAAATTGTATTTTTTGAAATGCAGTAATATTATAAGAATAAGCTTTATATGAGGAAAATAGTCTCCTGAAATGTTCATGGTATTTTTTTGCATGTCTTCTTCTCTGGTGACTGCAATATTAATAATTGTTTCATGCTTAGAATTATAATTTCCGATGCAATTTTTCTCATCCTAAGCCTCCATTTCTGGGGTGAAATTAATATAAATGACCGTTGCTTTTTTGCATCTCTTTCTTCTCCTCTCCTTTTCTTTCACCATTTCTGTAACAGCAGTTGCTTCATATTCCATAATGTCAAAGTCAAATTCGCCACTGTCACGAGATATCATCTCATCACTCAGAGGCGTGCGGGCGGACGGCTGCCGTTCTCAGCGCTGCACCTGTACGAGGATGGCGCCACCCTGGAGGTCGGTGGGAGTGTGGACTCTCGCCTCGTCTGCTTCCACACTCTGAGCTCGCGGGGCCGGGAAGTTCCAGGCTGGTCTATGACCCGTGGTCTCCCATCCTTGGCCCTCGAGGCCCGCAGTTCCTGTTCCCCGCAGACACCGGTCCTGTCATTGACTGTTCACGCCTCGCTGAAACATCCAGTAGGTTTGGGAATCTATTGTCGAGTCCCAGGCACAGGGAGAGCCATGGACAGGTGTGCCCTTGGGAAGACGGCAGCCCTCTGTGCTCACCTTGGGGCAGAGCAATGCTGTGCCGGGACCAGCGTGAGCCCGGCCAGGCCCCAGGTGCACTGGCTTGGCATCTGCACACCTCGCACAAGCAGTGGCCTGGCCGGGACTGGGTTTCTTTGGTTGCTTGCTGGTTTTGCACAGGTCCTGGAAACCCAGTTTACTGCCTTGTTTAATCTTCAAGGAACACGTGGAGTATGGAAGGAGTGCCGTCCGAGAAGGACCGCCATCCAACGCCCGCTCTAGCTATACCTGCTTTCTGGCACCAGCAAGCAGTGGCTGCTGGGCCCTTTTCCAGTAGCGGGCATTACAAGTTCACACCCCTTGTGTTGTGAAGACTGTGACACTGAAGGCATTTCACGCACCCCCTGTGGAGCTGGCGGGGGACAGGAGAGCAGTGAGCACCGCCACGCCCCAGTGCTCACGGACAGAACGCCCTTTCCTCCCCATTCTCTAGCTGCTGTGCTGCTCCCCCAGGATGCCGGGCCCCAGAGGCAACCAGGTGGAGCACCTCCAGTCTTGAGTCCTGTCCTCGTGGGACAAGCAGGGCACAGCTAGCTATAGGAACAGGTCACAGCTGCCACCCTGCTCCACGGGGGTGGTGGCTCCGCCTCACCGTGCTGTGGGGCCACATTTGCCACGAAGCTGTTGGAGTTGAGTTCAGCCTGTCCAAGGCCGGGGGATGGCCAGCCTGGGTTCCCACATGTGGCGGTCTGCAGAAGGCAGCTGTGGGACTGTGAGGCACGGACCCTGTGTCCCCTCACACAGCCCTGCCCTGCATGGCTTCCCTTGGCTGGCTTGGAGGCATTGCTACTGCATGGGACCCACAGCTCTCAGGCCAGCAGGACATCTCTGTGAGGTCCACTCACTGGGTGATGAGAGTGCTCTGCTCAGGGAACAATTAGGACCATCCACAGGAAGGAAGCTGAAGGTGACCTGAAATCCTGCAGGTGTTATAAGAGGAAAATGTGAGAGCGTCTCCTCGAATTTGAGGACAAGCTTTAAAAACTTAGAGGTTGTACCCAAACCTTCTGGTCAACCAGGAGGAAGTTAGGGCCGGCACCTGGAACGCGGCCCTGGATGGGCGAGGCCTGTGTGGTCTGTGTGCCTAAACAGCTGTGAAGGGCCGCAGTGGCCTCTCCCGCTCTCCGTACCCACTTCTGGCCTCCCCTCCGGTTTGTCACTATGTCCCTTCCTGGGAGGGCCCTGCACCTGCAGGAACCCGCGCCGCTCTCAGATCTGAGCTGCCCCGCGAAGGCTGCACAGCTCTGGTCCTCGAGCAACACTCAACGTAACGCCAAGCCACCTCCACCAGTGACACTGAGGACAGCCCCAGCCCGGTCAGCACTGAGTCTCACTTGGTGGGTGAGCGGTCAGCTCCCCAACACGCTGGCCGCTGTTTTGAAGGAAAATAAACACGGCCTTTCTTGTCTTGCTAGAAACAATGACCCAGTTTTCCTGACAGTTGTTCTGGACGCTAAGTGCCCTGCACGACCCTGCTGTTGGCTCAGAGTGCTTTAACCTGCGCGTTCCCAAGACGCAACACTCGTGTTGGCAAGACCTGCCCGTTAGCACCCACCTGCCACTCTTTTCCAGCATGTGTGCATGTGTGTGAGTGTCTGTCTGCTCACAACGACTTGCACCCTAGGCCCTGGCTCTGGCCTCCTGAACTGCGAGGCTGTCCGTTCCAGCTCCCACACAGACGATGGGATCCAGAGCAGGCCCTGCGCTGGCCCCGAGAACCCCACGTCCGGCTCTCCTCACAGGCCCTGCTAGACTCGTTTCCCGCTGGTCTCCAGGAACAAAGTGGTGACAGTTGTCCGCACATGGGTGGCCTCGGTCACTACAGATGAGAGGGTGCACTTTGAGCAATTGTGGCGGCAGCGCTGTGGTCCAGTCTTTGGTCTTGCAATCACACGCAGCTGGTGTTTGTGGGTCTGTGGCAGGAGAACATTGGAAACGGCCCTGCTTAGGAGGAGGTGAAGCTTCTGCTGCAGGGCTCGGGCTCAGAGAGAGTGGCCTACCACGGGTGTCAGTCAGAGAGCTCTGTAGACACAATGGGACCAGGCATCCAAGTCGTGCCACGATCAGCTCATCCTGGGGAATCCTAGAGAGCAGGCGCCTCCTGGAGATGAAGCCGCGACCTTGGAGGGCGAATCTGCCTTCAGTGGGCTGTTCATCAGGATGTTTCTTCCCAGTCCTCTTTTTTCTTATGGATGGTGGGCACCAAAGGTCATTTGAAGTCCCTAAAGTCACAGCTCTGGTAGCCAAGATAGGCGGTCCTTGTGGCATATGGAAAAGCACAGCCAGATGCGTGAGCGTTTGACGTTGCTGAGCCACGTGCTCGAGAGCTGCACTCCGAGTCACCCCCAGTGCCTACTGCCGGACGTCATTGTTTCTGCCTTTGCATACCTCCAATGACCTGTGTGCCTCCACTTAGATTTTATGGGAGGCTCAGCTCTTGGCCTCTTCCATGAGCCACCTTGTCCACTCTGAATGAATAGCCTTAGTGGTCCCTTCCACATTCACCTGCTAAGAGCTTTTAACAATGGGTATAAGGACTATCTCCTTGACTAATGTTGCAGAAAGGCTGAAATCCAAAAGGTTGTGGTTCAAAGCATGTCCAAGTTATTCCTTTGTGTTTGGAGTGAAGAAGCAACTGTGTTTTCTAATCCTACAAGTCCACAAGTTGGTGGATTCTCTATTCCCTTTGCAGATCAGCAGGTTCTTTTTGAACCCATCTCTTTCTTATAACATGTTGCCAAATACAGACAAGGCTAACTGCTATGCATTGAGTATTCCCCAAAAAGAAATGTAGATGTTTAGTCCTCAGTACTGTGTATGTGATCTTCTTAGGAAATAGCATCTTTGCACATGTAATCAAATCGAAATGAGGTTATACTGGCTAGAGTGGCCTTGAACCCATCACTGAGTCCTTGTGAGACGAGACACAGAAACAGAACAGCGAACATTCCACACAGAGATGCAGATGTGGACACTCAGAGACCAGCCGGGATGGTGAGCCTGGAGTGGTCCAGGTACAAGCAAAGCAGCCCCGAGGGTCGCTGGAGCTTCCAGGAGCCCGGAAGAGACAATCCCCCCGACCCTTCAGAAGAAGCATGGCTCTGTGGCTAACGCCTGGATTTTGGACCTTAGCCTCAGAACTAAGAGAGAACAATTTTTTTTGTTATTTTAAGCCACTGGGTCTGTGGCATTTTTGCTATGGAAGCCCCAGGAATCTATACCGACACACAGCACCAACACCTGCTTCACGACGGCTTCATCTGTGGGCACCTCCAACACACAAGCTAGTTCCCTGGTTGCTCAAATGCATAACTTACCAGTGCTTCCTTCAGCAAAACAGAGTTCACCTCTTTCCAGCCTCCAGTAACGGTTTCCTATCTTCCCACCAACTCACTGCTAAAAAGGTAGCACAATTTTGGGATTTTTTTTCGATCTTAGCATCCTACTTCTGGTACCGATTTCCAAGGAGAAGGCACAGCAGTAGCAAATAATCCCCAAATCTCCAAGTCTAAAAACATGAGCGTTCACCCTCCTCCTTGTGAGTGGAGAGGCTGGCTGCCGACCCCGCCCTGGGACCTGGCCGCTGGGCGCTGCCTCGTCAGCACTGGCCTCTGGCAGCCTGAGCAGGGCACACTGCAGCAGCATGTGCCTCTTTCCTGTGCCTGGACACACTTAAGTTCAAGGGGTAGACATGTGCAGTCCTCTGTGTTTGGGAAAAGAATTGGAAATATTTAGTGAACCTCACGGATGGCCACATCAGTTCAGTACTTAGCTGTTTCTGACATTGCAAACAGTCTCTTCTGGAGGTTGACGTTCTCTGCCTGAACTCCTGGTGAACGCAAACGCTATTGACCGTTGTGTGGTGATCTTGATATTTACTATGCAACCTTGCTCAGCAATCTTACTAAATATAATTGTTTGTGCATTCTGCTAGGTTTTTTAATGCTGAAAATCATATTTTCTACAGACTCTGGCAGTATTTTTTAAAATGACTCTTCTTATTGATTCTTGAAGCTCTGTTTCTTTTCTTGCCATAATACACCAGGTGGGACTCAGCTGCACTGCACGGAGTTGATAATAGCTGGCACCCCTGTGTCACCTGGGATCTTAGCAATGAAGCCTCCCAGTTTTCAACTAAGTGTGACAGTTACAGAGGCTTTGGTGTCGACCTTCAATAGGGCTGAAGATGATTCTTCCTATTCCTAGTTTGTGAAGGGTTCAGCGTTCCTAAATGTTGACGTTATTATCCAAGACACTCCTGTTTTATTGCAATAATGAATACTTTTCTTTGGTTTGTAAATGTGATGAATTATATTCCCATGTGTTCTAAAGTAGATAACTCTGTTGATTTCCTGAGTTCAACACAACTCAGTCAAGATAAATCATCAGTTGTGTGTTCTACTGGATTAGATTTGCCCGTGATTTGGAACCAGTGAGTAAAGTCAGCTAGCCTGGACACACTCTGGACAATGAGCCTGATGTGGGTCTCACACTTGCAGGCCGGAAGGCCCAAAATGTCATTAATTACAAGATTCAGCATCCACTTAACAATGGATTTCCGAGAGGGTCCCATGATACATCACACTTGCACACCAGAAGAACATATTCAGTTTTAGACACCGAGGAAAACTATGCAATACAGATCATTTTATTGGAAGGGACCCTGAGAAGTCATTTCTAACCCATTAACCCTCAGTTTCCTGATTTGTACAGTGCAGGGGAGGTGATCTCAAGGCACTCTCTGGCTGTGGGACTCTGAGGCCATGGACCCTCATCCCCTGAGGTCCTCCTAGGACCAGAGGGGCCACCTCCCACGCCCTCAGGACAGTCTTGAACTGCTCAATCCCAAGCAGTCCCTGAACAAGTTCCCAAAACCAAAGAGCAACCCGAGGCTGCTGGAGAGCCCTGGAGAAGCTGGAGAGCCCTGGAGAAGCTGGAGAGCCCTGGAGAAGCTGAAGGTCGGCACATAGGCCACATTCAGCCTGAGCAGCCACGGAGGCCTCATGCCGTGCGGGTGGAGAGGCAGGCGCTGGCCAGAGACCCATCTGGCCACTGCCTCTCCCTGCCTCCCTCTTTTCTGATTTACAAAACTGCTTGCAGAATTATTTTTTAAATGGCCAAGTTAGATGTTGGCATTTTCATTATTTTATTTCTGTGTGAATAATAATGTTCTTTGTTGACAAAAATTCCATTTTGGACTAGAGAATTACTATTTTTCTGATATTTAACATATGAAAACTTATGTGCAATAGTTTTATTCAATCACCTCTTACCTCGAAATAGCAAGCTTATTTTAGGTTTGGAGTTTGGACTCCAAAGCCGTCGGGGTACTGACTTTTTTCAATGTCAAAGACACACAACCAGGATTTCCCACCTAAGAAAAAGAAAGAAGATAGCCGGGCGTGGTGGCTCAAGCCTGTAATCCCAGCACTTAGGGAGGCTGAGACAGGAGAATCGTGAGTTCAAAGCCAGCCTCAGCAATGGCGAGGCTCTAAGCAACTCAGTGAGATCCTGTCTCTACATAAAACACAAAATAGGGCTGGGGATGTGGCTCAGGGTCGAGTACCCCTGAGTTCAATCCCAAGTACCAAAAAAAAAGAAAAAAGAAAAAAGAAAGAAAGAAGAAACAGTCTACCTTATCTAAAATTCAACTCCAGAGTACAACTGTTTTGACCTGCTTTGAATGGACTGCATCTTTGACATTAGTCTCCCTACACACAATGAGATTCAATGCCCAGGTTTTCTGAAGTTGATAGAATCGGGATAAAAATCTTCCTAAGTAGTACTTACAACTCTGGAATGCAGATGAAGGCGACCTGCTAGGCAGCTGCGCTTAACTGCAAAACATTGATCGAATATTCAGAACATTTTTGGGAGTTCTTGGAACTGGAAGGTGTGGAAATGGTGAGGCTGGGTGGAGGGGACATGGCCACCGCCCTTGGAGCCTGCTGGAAGCTCAGCTCGCTCTGCCCTGGTGGGTCTCCCACCAGCGCACCCACCAGCTCAAACTGGACACTGCTGAAGAGCGGGCAGGGCTGCGCCTCCCATGCAGGTGACTGCCAGCCACCTGCTTTTCCCATGAAAGCTGCAAACCAGCAGAGGGGCCTGTGCCCCAGGCTGCCTCGCAGACCCTCCAGGGCCACAGGAGCACCGCTGCTCTATCCCACATGCGCCTCCCCTGGCCCCTCACTCAACTTCACGGCATGACTTCATGACGATCCAGAATGTTCCATCTTCTGAAAGGAGTCACTGGACAGCCACACCTAGCATCCCTCACCACGGTCAGCGGTCAACAGAGACGAGGCCCACCGAAAAGCCGAGGGTGAATCAGTCCACCTTCCCTGTGATCCCTTTTGGCAGAAGAGACTAGACTCTGAGCACTTCCCATGTATAAGTTTCTCTAGCCGCAATGTTCCAGTTGGTGAGTGCAGTAAGACATAATCGTGCTCCGCACGCGGACAGTACTTTTGTTTTACTTTTTCTTCCTTTTTTACACTCTGTGAAGCTCACTCAAAATAGTCCATCCCTCATGTGCCGAACAAACAGGCATGATTTGAAAATCACTGTAGAGGTCTGTTACACAAGCGACCTGTAGGGACAGGGTGGCCAAAGAATAATTCTTCAGCATTAAAATGTGGTAAGAGAATGTGGGTGTTCTAGGGATAGGTCTGTGTGCCCCCAGCCTTTATGTGATAGAGAAGAAGGAAGGTGGGGAGGGCGGCAGGGGTAAAGTTCCTAATCAGACATGACAAGGCAGACCGCGGCCAAATTAACTGATTTTGTGCAGTGAAACTATCTTTTCATCTTGTACGAACATCTTTTTACCATATTGGCAAAAGCACATTATGGTTAAAGAAATACCTCAGAACTTCGCAAGAACCAGTTCATGGTTTCTTGCTAGCTGGGCATTGGAAGCATTTTGAATTGCCGAGTTTCGCTGTGGTGATTTAATAATGATGTTACGTATTCTTTAATTTCAAGTTTTGGGAAAGCATCTGTGTTGGCGTCTGTTGCGTTTCTTTTATAGCACAGCCCCAGAACGGGGCTTCTCATTATCTCTAGGTAAATACCTGTTTATTTTTAAATGCAATCTATCTATTGAAGACTCTACTTTGTAAAATGGAGCAAAAATAAATTACTAGAAAGATAAGAAGAAAAGACATACAAAATCAAGCCCTGATCAGAAGAAATGTAATATGTCAAATCACTATGTTTCCTCATCTTCTCCCCATCTCTGTGTTTACCGTGGACGGCCAAGCCCCCCGAAAACCACACTGGGCAATTGCACAGAGCGCGGTTTCCAGGTGTAAGTCAGGGCACCCATACCCTGGGGACTTCCTGGTGCCACAAGTTGCTTCTGTACCTGGACGAGCACAGCACAGCAGGCGTCAGCTGCACCCAGGACCCGGAGGCTTCTTGCGGTTTTCAGTAGCCGACCGTCCTCCTTCCCTTCTGTTGGCCGCAGGGATTGCAAACCTGTCCTTTCAGCAGTTGCTGTGGTAAAGAACGTCGCTTGGCTTCGTGGGGTGGCTCCAGGACCTCCAGGCATACCACGACCCCGACACCCAAGCCCCTTGCATAAAACACACAGCATTTACACAACCCTACACAACCCTCCCCTATACTTTCAACCATCTCTAGATCATTTATAATGCTTAATGCATTCGAAGCACTATGCAAGTAGTATGCTATATTATTTGGGGAACAATCGCTAGAAACAGCTTTCCAATTTAGCCCCGATGCAACTTTAAATACGTATACACCTGGAGCAGGACGGGAGTGGGGCCATCCTAGTCCTAACCATGCGTGGACAGCTTGGGTGCCCGACAGATACGCACATCCTATTGGTAGGCAATTGTGGCAATTTCCAGGAAATCAAAGTATAGTTTTCTTTCTTTCAGTTCCATAAACACTTATAGCTTGGACCTAACTGCCGCATAACAGGCCTGTAGTTCCTTTGGCTTGGGGCCCTGTGGAAAAGGTGCTAAAGTCTCTCCAAAGACTGGGGTCACCTCTCGTCATGGACCCTGAGGGCTTGGCAGGCGTTGAGTACTTACTGCTGAATCAGTGTGAGGTCTCTGTAAGTGACAGCAGCCCCTTGGTGCCTAGCCTGCGGTGCTGTTGGGAGGTGGAAGCCTCCAGGAGCTGGGCCTGGGAAGGAGTAAGGTTGTGGGGACGTGGCCTTGTGGCCTTGTGGCCTCCAAGGGCCTCTTGCTCTTGCTTTGCTTCCAGCCGTCGGGAGGGAGCAGCTCTGCTCACCAGGCGCTCCCACCGTGACCAGAGCACAGGGCCCAGGTGACGTGGACTCAGTCCCTGAGCCCAGATGGACCTTTCTGTGTCTGACCCAGGTGTCCGGTCACCGCAATGGAGAGCTGGCCAGCAAGCGGGTGAGTGGAAGGAGGAACATCAATGTGCCCATCTGCCTGTCAGAGTCCCCGCCACCACCTAGCCCTGAGTCAGGTGGCACCTTCCTGTCACCAGTCGGATGTTTTTGAAACCAGGACGGCACCGTGAATGGCTCTTTGGTCAGTCTCCTACTCTGCGTATTATCCAAAAAGGCATTTTAGGTCTCCCCCTGCAGCAGGAGACCTCTCCCGGACACTCCCAAGTCCTTCCAAATCCACTTTGCTCAGCAAGGTACTCGAGGTCCGTGGGGGGACTGGAGCGCTTCCGTTGGGTGTACTGTCGGGTATTTGTGGAGGTCTTGTGTGTTCAGCAGACGTGTTTGTGGAGAGGGAGCCTGGCAGGCACCACAGGGTAGGAGGTGAGCCCTGAGCACAGGGCAGGCATCATGTATGTTTTAAAAGATGGAATTATTTAAATTACAGAAATGTTTAAATCTCCTTGGATTTCTTTCTTCTCTAAATCCTTCATTACTACTGAATGTTTTAACTAATGTTTTCCTCCTTTGACATTTGGACCCACTAGACTTTTAAAAAGTCATAAATTGTCCCTAATAACAGCACAAATTACGTAGGCTGTTGACTGAGCGTGTTTTAGCGCTTTATCTTTTGCAGTTACAGAGCAATCATTTTCATTAGCCATTCCTCATATCCAAGCAAGGGGCGGCTCAGCATAATAATAAAGCAATTTCTTGCTCTGTGCTCTTGACATGGAAGTCCAAGACAGTGACGCTTGGCGGCTGAAGTCGGAGCAGAGCAGTGGTCAGGCCAGGAAGAATGTGACCACCTTCCTTCATGGACACAGGCGCTGGGCTGTGGCCGCGCCCCTTCTCCCATGAGGCCTGCCGGTGTGCAGCAGGGCCACCTACCTCCCCCTCGCCCTGCAGGGAGGACTCCATGAGGTGGGCCCAGTGTCCTCTCCCAGCCCTTCCCCTTAAAGATTATGCAGTGCTTCCCTGAGATTGACCCAAGGCCACTGCAGAGTAAAATCTGAGCTGGGGAAGTGCCTTTCTTATGGGGCTGGGGGAGGCGGCTCCCAAGGGAGGGGTAATCCCTATCCACAGCCAGGTGAACCCTGTGAGTGACAAGCCCTTGGAGCCCCAGGTAGATGAGTGGTGCAGGCGCAGGTGCTGAGCCAGGATCCCAGCCCACTGCCTAAGCTGAGCCCTCTCAGGGTGGGCTGGACCTGGAGGAAGCCCAGGCTGCTCTCCGGGGCCCTCCCCTCCTGGCTCCAGCAGCCTCCTGGCCCAAGAGGTCAGGGCAACAGCTCAGGGACGTGAGCAGAGCGCCCCTGCTCCTGCAGTCCCCATCTGAGCAATCGGGAAAGTGCCCTGCGCTGGATGTCCCTGCTGTCTGAGGCCGCCCCACCTCTGTGCCCAGCACCTTGTCTGACCACACATCCAACTCTAAGCAGACTGGGGCAGACAGCTTGGCCGCTTCTCCACAGGCCTGATCTTCTCCCCGTGGCTTGGCTGTGCGTAGCAGGAGGCTTCTGGCCCTTGTCTCTACCTATGCACTTAGGCAGGGCCTGCAGGTGACCCAAGGGAAGGACGTCATCCAAGACTGAAAATATTTTCCTTTCTTCTCTTTTCCTTTTCTTTCTTTCTTTCTTTCTTTCTTTCTTTCTTTCTTTCTTTCTTTCTTTTTAAACTTGCTTATTCTTGATTAACTCTTGATTTTAAAAAAAGTATTTTTTTTTACATTTTTTGTTTCATGACAGTGAGTCACAAAACCACGTGGCGTTTTCCCAAGCTCCTTGACAAGCTTTTGGCTGGATGTGTGGTGGCCATGCTTAGACTCCAGGCCTTCAAACACGCTCCTCATGGTGATCACCGTGGAGTTCTTACACATTTTCAAGACTTCACGTGCTACTCTGTGAGTCTTGATTGGGACGTGTGACCAGGCAGATGGCTTGGCCACCTCCACCACAGGAGCTCAGGGCATCCACTCCAGCGGTGAGGATGTAACCACAAAGCCAGGGTTCCCAGGACCAATGCACCTGGCACCTGTGCGCACCTCTGCCTGTGTCCGTCCTCAGCCTCTATTGGCCTCGGGCTCTAAACTCTGCATGTGACACACTTAATTCTCAGCACAACCTGAGAACAGTCATGGGACAAGAGAGGGGCAGTGGTTCTCACCAGGGTCCTCCAGAGAGGCAGAATCAATGGCAGATGTGTTTCTGGTTGCATATTTGTTTATGTAAGGGGCTGGCTCATGCCGCAGGCTACAGCCCAGGGTCACAGCAGAGTCCTTCCCCTCTGGGAAACCCTGCTTTTGAGGCCTCGGCTGAGAGGACAGGCCACCCACGTCATGCAGGGCCCTCTGCTCCACCACACATGCAAAATACCTGCCCCGCGACTTTGGTGTTTGATGAGAAAACAGGGTCTGGGCCACACTGACCACTGGGATCACTGCCCGGGTACCTCGGGTCCTCACAGGCAGCAGAGCCAGAGGGCCAGGCCTGAGCACTCCCCACAGGACTGGTTCGTGGTGCACAGAGCAGCTGCCCCTCACCTGGGGGAGTGCCCGGATGCAGCTCCATCTCAGGACAAGGAAGCTGCTGCCCCTGCAGAGGACAGAAAGCTCTGAGCACGGCAGTGACCCGTAAAGGATCCTGGCAGGAGGCAGGAGAAGACAGCAATCATGGGCTACAAAACCAGAAACCACCACCAGCAGCAGCAAAAACCAACAAAGGAAAAGCCATCTCCGCAGCCCACTGGGACTGGGGCTCATGAAGCCCCCTAGAAAGCACACCTGTCCCCACACCGAGGACCTGGCTGGTGAAAGGGGCCACTCTCCTCCACCTTCTACATCCCAAATGCCATCTGGACGTGAATCCACAGGTGTTATTGAGTACACCAGGTCCAGGAGAGGTAGGGGATGGGCAGGCAGGGCAGCACACAAGAGTCCCTGTCGGGGCATCAAGGACCAGAAGGGAAGAGTCAAGAGAATGGTCTAGACCGAGGGCTGCAGTGAGGCCAGGCCTGGAGGCTGTGTTTCTCCTGCAGTACAAGCACCAGGTTCTCCCAGGCAATCCGCGGCCAGCAACCCAGGTGGGCTGTGCGCTCCCTACCCAAGCAACGGGGTCCAGGCCCTCCTGCAGGTGCTGGAGACTCAGTTTCCCCAGGTGGAGGTCCACAGGCCAGGTTCTCTGATGATTTAAGTGGTAGAGATCCCCACACCCCACCCCATGCTGCCCTCACCTGGCCTGATCGTGCCGTCCACACTGACGTTCCTGTCCACAGAGTCCAGGCAGGGAGCAGCTGAGACTGAGGCCTGCACATCACAGACGAATCTCACATGCTTTTGCCACTGGAAGACAAAGGAGCAAAGCGGGCCGGCGCTGAGGTCGCAATCCACAGCAGACTCAAGACACCATTGAGTGCCTGCTGAGGGCTGGAGGAATTTGGCTCTGCTCCCTGCAGGTAGGACTGGAATGGGTCTAGTGTCCCCAGCCTCGCAGGCCCCCTTCCACGGAGGGATCACACACTGCACCCCCACTGCTCAGCCTGACCTCAGGGACGCAGGCTCCTTGTTTCTCCTTGCACTGTGTCTTCCCCTCGTGGAGCCTGGCTCTGCAGAGAAACGGAGGCCCGTGGCCTGGGCCACAGCCCTGCCTGTGGGGGTGGGTTTCCAGCTGCCCTGCAGGCTCTGCTGCCAGCCGGGCCCTGTGCAGACCACCAGGCTGCATGCAGGCTGTAGCTTTTCACCTCTGGGCTCTGAGCCTGCTCCTGGTGAGACCCTGGGCCAGCAGGACGCAGTGGTGTCCCACACCTCCATGTTCCCGTGTGTGAACACAAGTGGGGGACTCGGGGCAGGGACGGGTGGGGAGCGAAGGGGCCTCTGAGCTGCAGTCACCTGCAAATTGCCGTTAGCTGCACTCTGCAGCAGACCTGCACGCCAGCGGTTTCTTCCACACCTGCTCCTTCTGGGATTCAGGAGGTGAGTTTCCAGCCAGGTGGAGAGCGTTGGGGAAGGTGTGGCCAGGGCGGCTGGGTGGGCCTGGCCGTGAGGAGGCACCAGGAGCAGGTGTCTGAGGTGAGCACAGCCCAGCCCCGGGACTCAGCCCACAGTTCCTTCTTTGTGGTGTCGGGCTGCTGGGTGACCTAAGTGCCCATGCAGGGACCAGGGCTCTGCCCTGCGTCTCCAGCAGGTTTTCTCCAGCTTCCTTCATGGCACAAGATGAAGCTCCCTGGTGGGCCACAGTGGGGAAGGTCAGGCACGGTCAGCGCACAGCAGCCCCTGGCCGCACAGCACAGAGGCCCCGCGGCAGGGCTGAGGGGTGTGTGTGGGGCCACGAGGAGGGGCTGTCGGTTCTGAGTTTCTACAAGTCTCCTCTCTAGAGAACGAGGCCGGAGGCACCAGCACCCCGTGAACCACGAATCCACGGGAATGCCAGGGGAGAGGGGGCTCCCGATCACCGGCCCAGCTTTCAGCAGGGGACAACATGGCGCCACTCCGAGCTCCGGCGGCTTCCCTCCGGGCCTGCACGTGCCGATCTGCTGTTGGAGAGGAAGGCTGCTGTTTTTTCCTTTCTCCCTCCCCTCCTTTTTTTTAGAAATGGAATTTTAAAATAGCCAGCAACTAAGGCCAACTCCCCGGATAACAGTCTTAACAATTTACATAATGTGGGGTTGGGAGGGAGACAACGCAGTCCTTTTAAATGTGTGACACAGTTTAAAATAGTGAACCTTGGCTGGCGTTAAACTGCAGTCCTCTGAAGCACAATTATAAAGCACTTAAGACGCTGGCCAATCGGATGCCTTGATTGGCTGGACGTCCCTAACCCTGTAATCTTCCAACCCGGGGGCCCAGCGCGCCACAGCTAGCGGCCGGCTGGGCCGTTCCACGGGCTGATTGTCGGGGCAGCTAACGCTCCTTTCAAGAAATACTACTTTTTGTTGCTTTGGTCCATGTTCCCAAAATGTCAATCCCAGATAATGGGACCCTTTGTTCCTGCCTAATAACGCTGCCTACCGTGGAGGCGGCTGGCCACGAGGGGTGCGGGCACCAGCAGTCTGGTCACCAGGCTGGTGTCGGCGACCCCAGCCCCACTGTGGTTCTATGGGACCTCGTGGGCCCACGGGCCAATCACACGTCCACCCTGCTGGTTTCTGTATTGCGGCACGGGGCCGAGGTCCTCCTGTGTCATCGCAGCTTGAGGAGTGATTACGACGCGTGGCTGGAATCCCACGGACAGGGACACAGCCCGGTGACAGCCGTGTGTTCACTTGTCCCTTAACTGGAGCTCACTGTGCACACGTGTGATGACAGCTGGTGTCAGGTGCGCCTTCAAGGCCTCAACAAGCTCGTTGTCCGTGCGCAGAGACATGTACACCACACAGTGACATCGCGTGATGTGTGCCACCCTGGCGTGTGGCGAGGGGGCTGTGGCAGATGGTGTGACGACGTGCTGCTGCCGAGCCTCAGCTCTGCTGCTCTGACCCGAGTGCCCTGGTACGCCTCCCCATCGCTCGGTACCCAGTGGCATCTGATGCCCACCTCAGGTTGGCTCATGGGCTGAGCCAGGTGGGACAGGCCACATCTGGAGCCCTGCAGACCCGCCTCCTTGCTCGGGGTCCTCACCACACAGCCCCTCCGTGCTCGGCTGCGGGCCACACACACCATCATGAAATGCCAGCGCCCAGTGTTGGGGTGCCTGCAGCATGCACCATGCAGGCGTAAGCTCAGTGGGGACCGGCCCTTGTGTGTGAGCATGGGTCTGCTTGAGGGAGGCTTTGTGTGGGTGACAGTGTGCACAGGGAGGAGGTCGTGGGAGGACGAGGCAGCTGGCACTCGGCTGGGCTTTCCAGGGAACAGGGATTGGCTGGGGCCAGGCTGTGGAGGAGACCCAGGACAGCAGCTTCTCCCAGCAGGAGGCAGGGGCCAGGCCAGGGACACAGGAGGCAGGAGTCCAGCCCCTCTGCTGGGCCAGGATGAGCAGAGTGCAGCAGTGCTAGGCACAGGGGCAGGGCCTTTCAGCAGGGTCCTGACCTAGGAGGTGACCTGTTACAACTTCTGCTTGTCATCCTGAGGCCACTGAGAGTGCTCGGGACCCCCTGCAGTCCCCGATTCTGCTAATGTCACCCCACGTGTGCACAGACACATGTGCACGCAGACACAGGCGTGTGCCATGGTGAGCACACGCACACGCCAGGACGCACACACATAGACACAAGGACATTTCGAAAAAAAGATGATTTTAGAGCAACATCCCTCATGAACATCGTTGTAGAAGTTCTCAGCAAAATGTCAGCAAATCAGCTGTAGCGATATCGAAAAGATAAGACACCACGACTAACCAGGTCTGCCCAGGAAAGCCAGGCTGTCTCGGCTTGAGAGACACTAGGAAAGCACTGCAAATCTCAGGTCCGCAAACAGCAGCGCCCGCTGGTGTCAGAAGAAGGTAGCCCTCCCCTCCTGGGGCCAGCTACAGGAGGACAGACGCCCACCCGGGGGCCAGCCGACCCTGGGGAGGCTTCAGAGCCTTCAAGGGGACGACCAAGGCAAAGGGGCCGGGGAAAGATGCCTGCCGAGCGAGCATCATGTCGCAATGGAACGCCCGGAAGGCAGGAGGAGCAGGACGCAGCAGCCCTTGCCCTTCCGCACGTGGGCAGTGGGCATGTGGAGCCCAGATGTTTAAAAAGAAGCTGTTTCAACTGCCCCCAAACATGTACAGGACATAATCAACTTGTGGACTGCTGACAAAATCAAAGGTCACTTAAATGAATGGAAAGACATTTGTGTTCCTGGACTGGAAGGTTCAGTGTGCCCACTCGTCAGTTAGCCCACACTGAGATGAGAGAAAGGAATCGTCCGTGTGAGAGGCTGGCTGACCGGGCAGCGTGCACCCAGCGTGAGTTTGAAGAGGAGCAGAGCTGGTAGAGCTCTCCTGAGACTCGGCTCCCACCTGTCCCCTGACTGGGCTGGAAGGAACAGCTCTCTTCTGCACCACAGAACAGACGGGATAGGCCAGCCTGGAGGGAACGGTGTGCCTGCTCTGGCCCCGGGTTTCTAGCTGACTCCTCCGGGCAGGGCGCTGCTCC
>PVHX01010322.1:28857-70836 GCA_004024805.1 Geosciurus inauris
GGCCAGACCAGGCCAGACCAGGCCAGACCAGGGCCAGACCAGGCCAGACCAGGCCAGACCAGGGCCAGACCAGGCCAGACCAGGCCAGACCAGGGCCAGACCAGGCCAGACCAGGCCAGACCAGGGCCAGACCAGGCCAGACCAGGCCAGACCAGGGCCAGACCAGGCCAGACCAGGCCAGACCAGGCCAGACCAGGGGTGTGGCTGTTGCCTCTCAGAGCTTGTTTCCCAGCAGGTGCCACCAAGGCCAGCACTGGTGTGGCTCTGGGGAACTCCTCTGGGAGCACAGTGAGAGGACACGGAGGAGGAGGACAGTGGGCCGTGTAGAAGGAAGTGTGCAAGGCTGCCCAGGGCAGCTCCTCACCTCAGCTGGGCGCAATGGTGGACCTGTGCAGCTCACAGGGACAGGCTTCCTGCTACTTAACCAGCATTGGCTGCCCCTGCCTGCCCACAGAGGGCAGGAGGCAGGAGGCCCGGGTCGGTGTGGCAGCAGAGGACAGGTGGATAAGCTGCGGAGACGGCTCACTGAACCTGCTTACTTCTGCTGTGCGAATCATAAAGTGCGTTTTTACCACTTGCTATTAAAAATATTTTCAGAGCCGGGCGCGGTGGCGCACGCCTGTAATCCCAGCACTTTGGGAGGCTGAGACAGGAGGATCGCGAGTTCAGAGCCAGCCTCAGCAAGGGCGAGGCCCTAAGCAACTCAGTGAGACCCTGTCTACACATAAAACACAAAATAGGGCTGGGGATGTGGCTCGGGGTCGAGGGCCCCCGAGTTCAGTCCCCAGCACCCACTCCACCCCTGCCAAAATTTTTTTTTCAAAAATGTGTTGTTGTGGGGCTGGGATTGTAGCTCAGCGGTAGAGCGCTTGCCTCGCATGCATGAGGCCCTGGGTTCGATCCTCAGCACCACGTACAGAGCAATAAAATAAAGACATTGTGTCCATCTACAGCTAAAAAATATTTTTAAAAAAAAATGTGTTGCTGTGAACACCGAAGTTACAAATACCTGGGGCGTGCAGCAGGTCACAGCTGTCCCTTCTGATCTGGTGGGTTTCAACCTACAGCCCTGGTGCGGGGCTTGGGGTGCCGTCAGAAGCCCTTGGGGACCTGCCAGGAAGAGCGGCAGCAGAATGCTCACCTCTGGTCCCCCAGAGTCCCTGGTGGAAAGGAGCTGCTCACCCAGGCTGCCCCTCCCAGAAGCTGGGAGGACGGGTGGCCCAGCTTCCCTCCCTCAATCCCAGAAGCTTCTGCAGGGCCGCCAGGCATCAGAACTCCGTGTGGGCTGAGCTGAGGGCTCTGCCTGAGCCTAAGCTGAGGCTCCCCGCCTCTCCCGCTGTGGCTTCCTCCGCTCCTCAGTGAGTCACCTGCACGATCCGACTCAGAATCCACTTTCAAGAGTCAGCTTTTGACTCCACTGTCTCCCAGCCCCGCTGGTGTCTGTGGAGACAATGGCTAGGTGCTGGGGGGCTGCCAGCCAGAGCCCGATGCCAGAGCCCATTGCCCTGGGGACCCAGCCCACATTGCATTCCCTGAGGGTGAAGCATGGCCGGGCCCGTCCAGCACACAGCAGACCCTGTGACCGCTGTGCCCTTTCCAGCCTCCTGCCTTCGCTGCAGCATGAGGGCACCTGGGAAACAGCAGGATGCACAGCCCTGGGCCTGTGGGCAGCACAGATGCCCCGGGGTATGCCACCCAGTGGCCGTGGGAGAACATGCCTCCTCAGCCCGCCGAGGGCTGTCTCAGCATCTGTCCAACCAGGTGTCGTCAGGAGTGAGGCTAGAGGCCGGTACATCAGGGCCCCAGCACTGACCTCCCACGTGGTAAGACTGGACGGTGCCGGTCCTGCTCCTGTGTGGCCGTGACTGGAGTGGGGTGCTGCTCCTCACAGACCTCTGACCAGAATCAGAGGACACGGAGAAACAGGGCACTGCGGAGCCTCACAAATCCAAGAAGCAGCGATTCCTGTTCTGCCAACCTTATTAGAGGGGGGCAAAGCCTCTTTAGAAACTGATAGAGACGCGGCGCATGGTGTGGACTTGGAGCCGTCATGGGCCAGGAGGCCAAGAGTTTTATGTAGATGGCACGAGGTCCCCGACACAGGGAGGGATACCCCTGCCTGACCAGCCTAAGCCACGATTAGCGCACAGCACGGGAGGAGCTAGAGGGTCTGCACAGAGTGAGATAAGGATGGGCACGCGGAAGACGCCCGCCCAGACTCCCCGCAGAAAGCCAGGCCGGAGCTGACTGCCAACGCGGGCCTTGTGTGCGGCCTTCCAGCCCGTGTGTGTCCCTGTGCCTGAGTGCGTTGTGACAGGAGAGTCCAGTTCTTCATGGAAAACTCCAGGGAAGAACGCGAAGGTCTCTTGATCTGTTCAAACAGGTGTCTGGTGCTCAGAGGAGGCAGACTCGCCTGCAGAGGCCACCGGCTCCTGCTTGCTGCAGGAGCACAACCTCAGCCCTTTCCTCCACCTTGGCCCCCGAAGGCTTCAGTGGCCTGGACCTCCTCTTCTTCAAGCCAGCGGGCACACGGCCCGTGTCCTCTTTGCCTCTGCTGCCCACTCGCCTCGGGCTCCTCCTCATCCCGTCTCCCTGTTCTGCGTGTGAGTGGAAGGCGCGCCCAGCACGGATGCGCACAGGAGAAACCGCAGGCGTGGCGTGACTTGGATTGCAAATGCGTTTGGACTCACACCTCTGTGAAGCACAGAGCTCCCTACAGCCACGTGGGCAGGTGCACAGATCCCAAGGGACACCAGCAGCAAACGCGGCAGTGCAGCCCCCGCACCCCCGGGCTGGGTGGCCCAAGGCGGCCCAACAGTGGAGCCCCGCCCTGTCGCTCAGGAGGCAGCCATCCTCTCAACACCTGCAGAACGCACTGCGTCAACGCACGGGTGTCCTTCGTAAACCGGGGTCAAGTAAACCTGGAAGGAAAGCTGTTTAGGTCAATAAGCCTCAAAACAACAGCAAACCAGACAAAACCCCGAAGAACTCACAAACCCCACAGCAAATCCCACTGCGACACAAGACAGGACCAAGTGCGGAGTGCGGACGCGATGGCTTCCACTGCGTGTTGAGTCAGCAGAGCAGGGAAGCAGGAAGCGAGCCCAGGAAACAGCTGCAGGCCGTGGTCACTCAGATGGCCCTGGAGGTGGCACCCACACGCACATACTCAGAAGGGCTTGGGATTCTTAGGCATTTGTGAAATGTTGAATGACATGTATCAAAATCAAAAACGCAATCGCATTTTCATCCACCAACAAGCCTCAGAGAATCTAATTTATAAGAATCTGATTTAATTATAGTGGAATTGCACTTCTGGTCAAGATGAGCCTGAAACAACCAGAGCCCCAACAAGGACCCTAGGCTTTGCTTTTCTAGCCCCACGGTGACATACCAGGAGTGTGGATCCTGCCGGTGACGTCTGGAAGTTTTGCTCCTTGTTCAGTATCACAGTCTTTCTGTATTTCGAGCTGTTTGTTTTCTCATTTTCCTCATGAAGACCCTCCTCAAGCAATTCTCTTGGAATTCATCACTGCCGAGGCCGTGCACATCCAACACACCTGACCTGCCTTTACCTGGGACCCGACTGAGTGCCATACAACACCTGGTCACTTTGTCTTAGAGCTCTTTAAAAATTGACTTATTGCCATTTTTCAGTTAGCGCTGCTGTTGAAAACCAGATACCAGCCTGAATATCTTCCCTATATACATAATCTATAATTGTACAAAATTTCATTCTTGTTACTGCAGTTTTGATTTTTTCTCTTTGTCCTGGGAACTAGCTACTTCACCAGGACATGTCAAATGTGACCTGGTCACGAGTCCACCTGAGCCTCTGGCCACCCCTGTGAGCACCGAGCTCTCTCCTATGGGCAGAGCGGCCCTGGGGGAGCTGCACAAGCCTGGTGTCTCTCCACCTGCAGAGCCCAGTGAGCACCCCCATGCGTTTCCTTGTCTCTCCTCAGACACACGGGCTCAGGAGAGGTGCTGGCTTTGAGCCACTGCAGGACACCGGGAGGTGAGGAGGGGCATCGTGCAGGGGAGCCCACGTGGTCATGTCACCTCATGCTGTCACCACCTTCAGGGAAACACCAGGCAAAGCCTCACCCTCCTGTCCACGGAGCACTTGTCAAAGCAGCATATGGACTGAGACAGCAGCTCAGCAAGGCCACCCAGGGACACTGGAGCAGCTCCTCCAGGTGGCCCAAGGCTCAGGCAGCACAAAGATGGGCCTGGGGCCATGCTCCTCTGCCCAGCAGCTCTTTCTTCTTGCAGGTCACAACATAAGGCCGTGGGCACAGACTCCTGGGACCTCATGTGGCAGGTCCTGTCAGGGACACAGCAGAGGCTCTGCCACCAGTGCCCAGCACACCTGCTTTGATGAAGCTGCTGTGCTGTGGGCGACACCAGCCACTGTTCCCTCCAACCGCCAGCACTCTGTCTGCTTCTTACAGGCAAGGTGGGTTTCTCCGTGGGGCACCTGGAATAGCCCACGTGGAGGGGCTCAAGCAGGGTCCCCAAGTTGAGTTGCTCTTGGAGTCCCACCTCTGAAAGCAGCCAAGGGACCTCAGGTTTGCAAAGATTTAAGGGCAAAACATCACTTAACACTTGGCATCTGGGGGAAAGGTTTTTAAACCTGCTCCAGTTGATAGACATGCCTCCATTTAAAAGGGTTTAAAGCCAGAAGACTGCCCAAGGCCCACCCGGGTCCTGTGTGTTCATGGAGCTGACGCATGGTACCATCTGGAACCACACACCCTGCCTGTGGCAGACCACACGCCTTCCGCACGAGTGAACCTCCATCTTTCAATTCTCTCTAAGGCTGTATTTTTTTTATTCAAATGCGACTCCAACAGTAGGTATTCTGAAAAGCTGGATTTTGTGAGAATGAATAGAATTCCTGGCTATGAAAACGCAGAGGTCTTCTTTAGAGGCTCCTGGACCACTCTGCTGACAGCCCAGCACCTGCCCCCACAACACCAGGTTTCAGAAATGGTTTGAACACCTTTAATGCTTTAGCCGACTTCCTCCGTCTTATTACTTGTTATCAAGGTGAAATCACATATTTAGCAGGAACAAAATGAGGTGACAGATCAACTACCGTATTTGTTCCTTTGGACTAAGCCAAAGTGTCTTTCCCTACGTTCACATACTTACGGAACAGGAAAGGACAACGATTTGGGGACAGAGATTCCAACAGGTCTTTGGAAGCACTTCACATGCAGAGGCCCAGGATTCCCGGGAAACGGTCGTGCACGTAACGAGGACCTTCTGACTTGCATCATGTCAGCAGCTAAGCAGCCTGAGGCCCGTAGTTGGTCCGCAGAGAACCTGTGCTGCCGAGGTCAGGCTTCACTGCATTGTTTCAAGGAAGTCTTTTGCTCAGTTCTAATCTTGAGGCAGGTGTGAGTTTTTCCTCTTTTCTCTGAGCAGAGGGTCACAGGCCAGGGCAGCTAGATTGTCACTCAAGGCCAAGGGACATCAAGCACTCTGCCAAAACAGTCCTGGGAAGCCCATGGAGGCAGTTCTGCTTCAGAAGGAAGGAGGGGAGCTGACTTCCCAGGGGCCCTTCCTCCTGGACTGGGCAGCTCTGGAGGGCCCTGGGCGGGTGGGCAGGGGCGGGTGCCACCAGCCACCACCACAGCCCTCTGGTCCTCTCACAGTCTCACGGATCAACTGCCTGTGTCTCTCTGCTCCATGTGTGACAGCCTTGTAAAACCTGACCTGGTCAAGCCAGAGTCCTGCTCCATTCCCCCCGGAGAATTCCTTTCTCCCTCGGCTTTGCTCGTCCTCCAGTGACTTACCAGGCCCTAACTGGCCCTGACCCAAACCCAGCCTTTCATGTTCTTTTCCTCCACATCTTGCAACTAGAGGCAGACTCTGCAGCCCTCTGTCACCCCTGTCCTTCCCCCGCCAGTCTCAGTCTGAGTCTTTGAAAACACACCTCGATGCTGCAAAGTGGTGACCAGGGCCCATCACCTACACGGAGCCGCCTGCCCAGCATAACGACCTTGTTGTCCAACCTTCAGCTTCAAGCCTGTCCACGCTTCCTGTCCTCATGGATGCGGCTCACAGTGCCCTCCCTGGCCCTGCCTGTCCAGCCTGCCCACAGCTCAGGCATTTGCCAGCTGGGCTCTGACCACTGGGTCCCCTTGGACTTGTTTGACTTCCAGGCAGGTGAGCCCGCAGGTCCTCCCCTACAGTCTTGACCCTACCCATGATGCTCTCTGCCTGTCCCCCAGAGACCCCACACCAGAGCCTGCTGATGCTGGTTGGGCCAACTCCCCCGGCCACCCCGCGCACGATGTCCATAGGACTCGACCCCTGACTTTGTCCTCATTTAGGCTTTTCCATGAGGCTCTTCGCCCTGGAATGTGAGACCACAAGGGACAACTGGCCCGAGTCGTTCTGTGTGTGTCCAGAGCCCGGAGCGGAGAATGGTCTGGCAGAGTCAGGGGGACGTCACTTTGGGGCCAGCGGGGCCCCCGGGGTGCTAGAGAGCCACCAGTGTTCTCGCAGGCCTGGGACACCCCCAGAAACACCCTCCGGGCCTCACACAGCACCCCACTCAGTGCAAGCACACCTCACCATTTTTTCAAAAACAAGAATCAAATACATAAAAATCACAAGTTACAAAGCAGCTGCCCGGCATCCCCGGCTGTGCTCTGCTGCAAAGAGAAGTAACACAGCCACAGCGAGGGCCACAGGGCTGCCCCGCTCAGGCCTCGCGCCCCGCAGCTCCAGGTCTCCCCGAGCCAACTCCCGGGCTCTCGCGTGGCCACAGGAGGTTTGGGTGACTGCAGTGGAGTTAACTCGAGTCTTACCGACACTTTCTTTGCCTTGGCAAGTTTAGACAAAGGCCATCCAGTTGGGGAACCCCAAGGGAACAAGTCAATCCCAAAGCCCATGAAGGTGCACGTGTTCCAGGCGCCTCTGTGGAGACAGGTGGGGTTTGCAGGCTGCAGGACAGGACAAATCTGTGAGCTGGCCACTCCTTCATTCAGAGTCCGCAGAGCCACGGAGACTGCTGGTGTCACAGAAGCAGGCGCAGTGGGCCACGTTCACAGCCCACAAGCGCCACGTAGCCAGACAGCACAGTGCCTGGAGGAGCTTCCAGGCCAAGCAGGGGCCGAGCGTGCAGCACACAGCAGCCCCAGAGCCGAGCTCCCTCCCTTTACAAGGGCTTCCCACAGCCTCTCAGGCCTGGTCCAGCGGGGCCAGGGGCCCAGTGCGTCTGAGCGGAGAGACCTTGGCATCTCCACGCCCAGGGCCTTGAGCCTGCACGCAGGGCCAGAGACAGCCATGCAGGAATAGGCCTCGCCGCCCTGGGGTCTGGCTACGCCCATCAGTGGGAGTCTTTGCTGAAGGGGGAGAATGTCCGCATGGTGGTTGTCCCTGGGGCCAGGGGCACGGGGCCGGGCACTCACGATGGGAGGCATCCAGAGTCTGCAGCCTGGAGACCCTGTGGTCCAGCCTGGGGCCCCGGACGCTCCCTGCCCTGCGGCGTCTGCCGGCACTGCCCATCTGTAGCTGTCCGGCTTGCAGACCCATGGGCAGGAGACTGCCTGGAGCTGAGCTGACTAGGGACACTCCAGTGTCTCCAGTGCTCCTGTCTTTGAGGGACAGAACTTCTTGTCTAGCATATTCGCTGTTTTAACTATGATCTGAAATAAGAAAGTGTTGTCTAGGGAGACCCAGCGCCCAGCCCTGTCCTGCGCACCCGGCAGGGCTCCCGAAGCCCGGCCTCACATGGAGGCTCATCGACGCTCTCAACACTTTCTACGTGAAATCAGAAGCATTTTTTCCCATGTGTTGACATCTGATTTCAGGGATTGTGTTAAAATTATTTTAATTATTTTAAAAATACAGTTCCCCCTAAACTCTTCAATTCACTGATTTGGTTTTGGGCTCCCACGTACAGTCTAAACAGCATCGGCCGATTGCAGTATCCGCCCTGGGCTTGGGAGTGGGGGCAGGTCTGCGGCCAGCCAGGCTGGACTCCACTTGGGAGAGTCTCACCTGGAATCCTGGGCTTCCCCACAGCTGGGGCCCCCTTACCCACTGCTTAGGTGCTCTAACAGCTCACCGCCACACTGCTTTCCAGTAGGCAGAGACTTGTTCTCCACCAGCTGGTGAACTGCAGGCCAGGTCCGGGCCTCCCAGGGCCTCACCGCCAAGGCCTCCTCCAGCCACAGGAAGCCCAGTGACATGGCAGTTCAAAATCTCAGATGTAGATCCAGAGGTACTGTTTCCCTTCCTTCTCCAACATCACAGTAGCTCCTCCAGGGCAGTAACAAAGAAGGTCAGCCTCTTCTGGAAAATGCTCACTGTGCACCCGTCAGACGCTGACCCGGAGCTGCAGAGGTTCCTAATTTAGGGTTATACTGTATCCTTGCAATACGCGAACATTAGCATGCAGAGACATGGCACCTGAAATCATGTGTCGATGCACAGGGAAAGCACTTCCGATGCCGAGCAGGGCGTTCTGCAGCTGCTGCGCTGTGAAGTGCAGCCCACTCAGCACTAAGGCCACAAAGCTGTCAGAAGACGAACCTCTCCATGCCCATGGCTCAGAACTGCAGATGCCACACACCCATGGAAGATCTGGAGCCAGGCTGAGGGTGGGCACGGTACCTTTCGCTCACTAGTGGATGCAGATCTTCATTGAACAGGGAAAAGACACAGTGGACACTGCACAGTGGGTCTCGGCTCATTTCTAAACATCTACAATTTTTCAGAAGAGTGAGTGATTTTCCTCCAGGCCTTAAGATACAGTTGCCTGAACGCGCAGGTTGGGACACTCCGTCCCCGGGCTGGCGCTGCATCCAACACCAGGAGCGTGTCCAGGTGGAGCTCTGGCAGCGCTGTGGGCCAGGCTCACACAGACCCTCGAACACTGCAGGGTGGAGACGGCCAAGGTAGGCTGCCGAATCCTGTGGCTGTGCACAGGGGTTCCCAGGTGTCCTTGGTGGGCTGACAGTGGGCTCTCGAGGGGGCGGGGAGGGAGGAGCAACTATAAAGTTGTGTTTGCAGCTGGGCACTTTGTGCAGAAAGCTCTTAGGTAGCCTGCCCAGGGTAGCCACTGGGAGGTGTTGAAGGGGCTCCATGGCTCACTGGACCTGCCACAGAGCGTCCCCAGGGGCAGGAGCAAGCCTCCAAGCGTCCGACAGCTAGGACCACTGTGCGTCTGGGGCCTGTGCACGCGTCGTCTGCACATTTGCAGATGAACGTGAGCATGGGTGGTGCTGGCTTTTGTATCAGGGCAGTAGTCATTGGGAAGTGTTGTCTTCTATTTTTCTGGGAGAAATTTTGTAGTTCTGTTATTATTTCTTCCCTTAATCCTGGTGGAATTTTCCAGTAAAACAACCAAGGCCTGGACTTTTCTTGTTAGAAAGGTACTGATTCAAAATGGAACTTGGGAGGCAGATACAGCAAAGTCAGAGTTCTCTAGAGCCACTGGGTGGGCTTTGGGTATCAGTGACTGCCCAGGACATGCCCGCTGTCCAACTGTGGCCTCTGGCAGAGCCACTGGCTCCACTCCCAGTCCCCGCACGGCCAGCTGCCTCTCCATTTGCTTGGATCACTGTCACTAGCTGTTGATCGGCTCCACTCACCTTTCTGAGGAACCAGCTTCAGGACACTGGCTTTCTGTCACGTCTGTCTTCTCACCTGAGTTTGTGCTCATGCCACCTGGGTTCATGTCACCCTCTCTGCTTCAAGAGGTCATTGGGAGCTTTGTTGTTTTGAACAGACTCTCTGGGACGGAGGTTGCCAGCGCTGAGCTTCACAGTGGACGTTTCCCTCCACGTCCGGGTTAGCCACTCACCAGTTACGTGGGTTCTAACAGGATGGCTCTCCACTCTCGGCCAGTCACCGTGTTTTCACTAGCTCCGCTTCACACTTATTCTTTGATCCAAGAGTTTTTAGAAGTGTCTTGTTTAATTTTCAAGTATTTGTGGCGAATTCCAATATTGTTCTGTTGTTCTTCTACCTTATTTGCCTTGCACAGAGAACATGCTTTGAATGGCCTGTACGCTTTCGAGGGCCAGCTTTCTTCCATGCTCGCCTTGGTGAGCTCCCTGTGCCCTTGAAAAGCCATGCGCTGCTCCGGTGCTATGCAGACAGCACTGTGCGCCTAGGTCAGGCCGCTCGGTCCAGCCGTCAGGTCTCCCACCCGCCTGCTGGTCTTCTACCAACGTGTTCTCTCAGTTACAGAGAGAGGGGTGATGAGGTCCCCGGGCATAACTGGCTTTTCCCATTTCGCCAAGCAGCAAAGCTTCAGGACGCAATGTGAACCAATGCCCGCGTCCCAGGCCAGCTTCTCAGAGGCTCAAGCACGGAACCAGCCAAACAGTCCCAGCAAAGATTTCAAAGGCTGAAGGAACAGTGGAGCCATTGTGTCTGGAAGGTGGTATGACACCTGGGGTCTGGGGCCAGCCAGAAACTGCAAAGCAGGCAGCCCGTACGACCCCAACCGTGGCGAGCAACCCTCAACACAGAGCATCAGGGACACGGGAGCCAGTCCAAAGTCAAAGCAGAGCAGACAGCGTCCATGCCAGAGCGAGGCAGATGCAGGACCATCAGGAAAGACCAAAGAGCCATTTCAACCAGGCTCTGTGAGGTCAGGCAGACACCCTGGATGGAGAGATCTCGGCAGAACAAAAAGTCCAAAAATAAATGGAGAGATGGAGAAGGGACACACAGTGTCTGAAACTTAAAAGAGCTCCTGGATGGGCTCAGCAGCCAAATGAAGGAAGGCAAGTCAATAAACGTGTGGATTACTCCACGGAATCATACATGAAAAATGGAGGAAAAAGGAGAGAATGGGGACAGTCGTAAGGGACACACCATTTCTGGAAAACACAGCAAGTTCCTAAAAACCTAAGTGTATGTGAACAGCACGATCACCACAGCGGACACCGTGGTGAGTGACACAGTGCCTCGGGTGAACTCGCCTTGCAGCTGGTCCCCATCCTGCCTGCGGCTCACTACCAGTGGGGCCAGATCGCACAACACTGCACACCCAGAAGCCCCCTGGAAATCAGGATCCAAAAGCACTCCCCTGCGCCTGGTCTGGGCTGAGCCGCCATCTTGGTGGAGCTGGGGATCTCAGATTCACAAGCAGGCCTGGAAGGCCCCTTGACTAGGGCAAGGACACCTGGTAACGTGACAGAGATGGACAGGACCTGCCAGCTTTGGGCCTACCACCATCTGACCAGCTCAGAGACGCAAGTTACCAGACAGCTGCCAGAGCTTCCCTTCTCACATCGCTTGCATCTTGGCAGCAACTTCAGCTCAGATTTGAGCAGTTTGTGATTTCAGAGGGTCATGGAGGGATTCAGAAATGGCCCCTCATTAAACAAAAGGAGTCTTGTGAGCTGACACCTTCTGTAGCCGTGTCAGATTGACTGAGGGGCTGCTGCCAAGTCAAAAGCTTCCTGACGGGCGGGTTCAGGCGGGTGCAAAGCTAGGAAAGAGGAATTTAAAAAGGCGAAACCTCCCCAGCAGAGGCGAATGAACAGTGCGCACACTCCGCCACTCACCAGCAGAAGCAGCTGCGTACTCTGCCCACACGCCACGCCCCATGGGGCACCCGGAGGTCTGCAAAGGGAGAGCTCCTGGGTGCTCTCTGCGGCCAGTGACAAGCTCTCTGGCAACCTCGTTGCGGGTCTACCTGGCACTGGGGCCAGCTGGCTGCTACCCCTAGAGCAGGCCTTCACGCAAAGCAGCCGGCAGATGGGCATCCCCCATTCCTCCTGTAGGAGCACCTCCACGTTGTCCCTGTGGCATTGGCAACAGAGCTGACCCCACCTTGTTGCTAAGTGAGCACAAACCAACCTCCTGGGTGGTGGCCGGTTAGCATGCAGGCCAGGACGACAGCTGGCAGTGGCAGTGTCTCTGTGGAGCTGTGCGGCAGGTACAGCTTCACTCCAGCACGGACAAGCGCTGTCCGCACATGGGGAAACAGCCTTCAGCCGGTGGAGGGAGGGGTCCCAGCCAGTCCTGAGACCTTCACTTCAAAATGGCTGCAGCACAAGCCCCCAGAGCAGCTCAGCGTCCTGAGCAGACACCGGTGCTGTCTGCAATCTGTCCTTCCTTAGGCAGAAACCTGGAAACTTGTAAGGGTCCGTGGTCACCTGACTGAAACTGATCTTTGGGGGTTGTACTTCATGGATCAGTTTGCCGATAATTTTCAATAAAATGGTAAAAGCTTTACCAAGGAAATGTAAAGTCAAGGGCGTTAGACATTGCTGTACTGTGATCTGCACAAAATTTGGACTTTTTATAAAAAGCTATACTTTTCACACTCAAGAGCGCACATATGCTTGTGTATATTTTAGCATATATTTATCACATTTAATGGAAAAACATTAGGATTTCTGTCAGTCCATCTTCTCTCTACTGATGCTGAGATTGTTAATCTACATTTTTTTTCAAAAATATATTTTTTAGTTGTAGATGGACGCATATCTTTATTTTATTTATTTATTTTTATGTGGTGCTGAGGATTGAACCTAGTGACACGCATACGAGGCAAGCCCTCTACCACTGAGCCACAACCCAGCCCTGTTAACCTACATTTAAAAGAACAAATAGCACTTAATGTAAAACCACTGCTCCATTTAAATATCAACACTTAGTGTCAAAGACCAGAGAGAAGGAGAAAATACCTAAGTAGGCATACTGCTTCACTATTAAAGCATCACACACTCTCGTAATACATTTTAGGTGCTTGAAGCCCTGGCTACAGGCTGCCAGGGGGCCTTTGGCCAGCTGTGAATCATCTGTGCCTCAGTTCCTCACCTGGAAAATGGACAGTGCTTGAGGGGATGGCATCTTTCCTGTCCCAGGCCACATCTCTTTCCATCTCAAATTCCAGCTGCCGATGTTTGATAATTCCCAAGTAGCTGCCAGAATCCTACTCCAGGGAGCATCTTGCAATCTCCCCTGTCCTGCCCTGCACTTGCTCCAGAGCCACGAGAATGGACACGGCCAGCACGCAGGGTCGTCCAGGAGGTGGGCACACGGCATCCCGGGGTAGTCCCTGGGTGAGGTGGGGCACCTGTCACTCTGCAGGGTGGGATCTGTCTGCTCCACAAGGCCTTAAAATCGGCCTCTCTCCTCAACACACACCTGCACACACCTGTGCCCTGTGGTTCTGCTGTGGCAGGACCTGAAGCACACAGAGCTCAGCCCCCCGAGCTCAGCCCCCGAGTGCCGGGAGTGTGGGAAGCCTGTCTCTCCCAGTCAGGCCCGTGTCCTGGACCAGCTGCACACATGCCTTAGCACCTCAGCCATGAGCTTGGGCAACGCGAGGCCTTGGAGCCCAGCCTGGCTGTGCGTGGGCTGCCCTTCAGGAGGCAGCCGAGGCTCTGGCCAAGAATGGGAGGAGCCCAGCCTGCAGGAAACGCTCTTCATTCGTGTGTGTCCACTGTGGCATCAGGACCAGTGCCCCCTGCCTGCAACTCTATGGAGACTCTTCTGCGGAGCTAGTGACAGACGGGACTGCTGGGACTCTGGGTCCAAAGCCCCTGAGGTCCATGGCCCCATGCCAAGCACAGTGAGCTCCCAAGAAAGCAAAACCCACCATAAGGCACGTGGGCCAGTGCTGCAGAGGCGGGAGGACGAGGCAGGGCCGGCCCGAAGGGGAGCAGGGTTTCCAGCGCCTGAGAGGCAGCAACGGGCAAATGCTTCTGAGTTTCTAATGGAAAAATGGCATTTCTTTTATTTATTTTTATGTATTTTTGAGTGTTAACAAATAGTTCTAGTGATAATTAGCATCTTTGTATATTTATTGAAAACCAGCACTAAGTCTGTATATTTACAGAGAAATGCCTTACACACAGATAATAGCACAATCCCATGTTTGTGAACTGACAGTCTCCTCTAAACACAGGGTAGGAGTTCCGCAATTATCGCTACAGCTGTTTGTTAAAATTTGACAATAGATAAATAATGACTGGAAATCAATCTTTTCACTAAAATTCAAGAAACAAAAAATATCTAAAGGAATTTCATTATTGCTTTAAAAAGTTCAGGCCAGTCTTTAGGAGGCTCTACACATACGTTCTGGTGCATCCATTTTGGTGATTCAAAGTGGCCTCTCTTTCCACAGATGTGAGTTGACATAGAAACTGAGGTCCGGGGTCCACGGGGCGGGGCTGCTGGTCCTTGTCCACACTGCCCTCTGTCCACCCTTCTCCATGGACTTGATGGTTTAGGGGGCGTGCACACACACAGATTCATACACGTGCGCACCACACATTCACACACGCAGACGGAGCTTGGATGGAGGTGTCCGCACGCACGTCCAGCTGCCCTCTGGACCAGCAGGTTGGTTCTCATCCTGGACAACCCTAACCTCTCCAGAACAGGAAGCAAACGCTAGTTTACGTTTAGATCTTCACTCATGGAACGTGCTGAGTTAAAGATGATCTGTGCCTGAGAATCAAGGGTCGGGGGTTTTGTCACCAGCCAGAAGGCAGACTCAACCGAGAGCCAGTCACAGCACCAACGCAGGGAAGGGACACCACCGTGCCCACAGCCCCGTGTGGAGCCGCACCTGTCCAGCCTGGAAGGTGGGACCCTGCCCTCAGCAGGAGAGTGCAGAAGCACACCGTCACCCTGGACAAGCCACCACTCCAGGAGAAGCGCTATCTCCAGGTGCCTGGCTTCCTGTCCCACGCCATTGCACACCCAGAGACAAGGGGCCAGTCCCCAGCAGAGCCAGCAGTGGCCAGGAAAGGGCCTGTGGAGGCATGTGGGCTAAGGAGGAGCCGTGACCTCCGTATCAGAGTCCACGCAGGGAAGCTGCCCAGGGACCGCAGGGCGGGCAGGGACCTGGCCGCTGGCTGTCAGCAGGACCTTCCACTGGAATGTCCTTAGAGGACAAACGGGGGCTTTCCCTTCTGTGGGAGCGACACCTCCCTGCTTCGTCCTCCCCGCGGCCTCCTGGTACACAGATAGAGCTCCCGCCTCAGCACCCTGAGTCCAGACTCCTGGGCTATCGGGCTTGAGTGTGAGCACAGTGACCCCTTCCTACTGCCTCGAGAGGCGGGAGGTGCGGCCAGCACGGAGCCAGGCTGGGCTTTGCCAGGCTGCATCAGTGCCTTGTGGTGGCTGCAGGCTTCACTCAGGCAGGCCTGTCCCAGACGAGGAGGGCCTGGCGCCCGTTTCCCCAGGTCACAGCCCGCCAGCGCAGCAGGCCTCACAGACAGCACCTGCCTCTGCAGTGGCTCAGGGAGGAGGGGTGTGCACGGCAGCATGTGTGTGTGTTACGTGTTCATGCGTGTGTGTGCTCGGCTTGTTCATGCACGAGCACAGGTGTGTTGGACTCGTGTGTACACATGTGTGTGTGAACACGCATGTTTGCGTGTGTGCTGTGTGCACACGTGTGTTGTGCCCATGTGTGCGTGTTTTGTGCGTGTGTGAGTGTACACTTGCGTGTGCATATTAAGTGTGGACGAGTGTGTGCAGATCGTATGTGTACATATTGACCTGAAGAAACTCCCTTTTCCTCCTTGAAAGGACCAGGAAAGGACGGGCACAGCCCACTCTCTGGCCACTGGGCTGAGGAAGATAAACCTGGCTGGCAGCAGAGCTGTGTGAGCGCAGCCCTGAGACAGGCCTCTCTGGAGCAGCCACGCTCCTCTTGAGCTGGAGGGAAGCACAGTGCACCCCTCCTGCACCCGCCTGGGCAGCCCCCCGTGGACTCTGCTGCAGCTACTCTGAGGAGTCCCCAGGTCACAAGCCCTGACCCTGCCTAGCACGGTGTGCACACGTCATCTGTGCCCCAGGCTTTGCTGTGAGGGGCTCCTGAGCTGGTGGACCCTGAGATTGTTGTACGTAGTGCTGACGCAGCCAAGCTCCCCGCCTCTCCAATGGCTGCACTAAGGCCCTTCTATGGGTGAGAAGGCAGTGACCAGCAGTGCTGGCCGGGGGCGTGTCCAGCATCCTTGGGATCTGAGCACTTGTCTGCAGCTACTGTTGTTGGGGGAACTGAGGCCCCAGAAGAAATGTCCACCCTCAGCCACAGCACCCAAGGATGTGACCTCACAATGTAAGTGTGAGGTCACACTGGAGCAGGGTGGCCCTAACCTGACAAGGCTGGCTTCCTGTGTGCAGGGGAAGCTTGGGCACAGACACACAGAGGGCAGATGGCACAAGATGACCCAGGTCCACAAGGGCTGCCTGCATCACCAGGGCTGCAGGGCATAGGCCACCTCCCTCCTGGCCTCCAGAACCAGCCACTGCCTGCAGAACTTGGCCACATGGACACTTTCTCCTACACCTGACGAGGACAGTGTCTTCCACCCAGAGGCTAGTCTACGAGGGACCACCAAGAACAAAGCCACTCCCTGGGCACCCATGCTGGTTCCCTCCAGCCCCACAGCAAGGGGTGAACAGAAGCCTGTGATTCTCAGTCATGCCTCAAACCGGGATGGAGCCTCGCCGGAGAAAGCGGAGACAGCAGGTAAAAGGTTTGATTAGTTTACAGCATACTGACTTTTCCCCCAAAATGGAAATAAACCTGATCAATTGGGTTATTTTATCAAAATGTTTAGCAATGCATAATAATTGCAATTAACCACTGAAATCCAACCTACTTAAATGAACCTGAATATATTAGAAAACAGAACTGGTGTAAAACACGTGGGTCTAGAATCTTCCATACTCCCTTAGACGGCGTAATTCATAATGGTGCTGGGTGAACCCGAGAAACCCTCTGGGGCAGAGACACTACCCGGGATGAAGGCCTTCCACAGCTTTCATAAAGCACGAACAGTCACGACCCGGCAGCTGTGTTTGTTTCATTGTGCCTTCAGCATAATGCTCTCCAATTTCCACCTCTAAGGCGCTCAGGTGATTGTGGCACCTTAACACTGCTCTTGGGTAAGTGCTTTTGCGAGAAGTTCACCCTCCAGGTTCAAACAACAGCATTTCTCTGCAAAATTTTATTTTGCAATTATTACACTTTTTCATCATCTTCATGCCACAAGATGTGAAGTCCAAAATATTTATGCTCTTGATTGTCAGTCTTTCCTTCTTATAGACATCGAAGGAAAACAAAATAGACAACTCGCTCTGTTGACTGAATGCAGGCGCATTATCACAGCAAGACCGCGATTCAGGAGCACAATGCCTGCGTTCCCAGGCGGCGAGGACGTGGGTGGGTGCCGCGAGGCACAGCAGGTGACTAATATCAATAAAGAAGACCAGAGCTGCGCTCAACAGGCTCCCGCAGCCGCACAGCAGAGGGTCAGCGGGCAGAGCCATCCCTCAGCCCACCCGCACTCGGGAAGGACCAGGGCAGGCGAGCGGGCACTGTGTCCCTGGGTCAGCAGTGTCCTCTTGGTGCCCTTCACTAAGGGCAGGAGCTGGCTCACGCAGGACCACCCAGGCCCCCGGGGTGCCCTCACCCACCCTCCCCTCCCGCCTCCTCCAGTGCCTGAGGCTGGGCAGGGCTCTCAGTGTGGCCTCAGAGACCAGGGACCCCTTCTCCAGAGACACCCTGCACCAACACGGAAGAGATGGCGCGGGTGCAGGGAGGCCGTGCTCACTGGGTGTCCTTTGAATGGAAGCTTCCTGTCAGCTTTGGCTTGCGGAGAGAAGGCTCCCCCAGGACCTACAGAATACAGACCCCAGGTGGTCAGGAGCAGGCCCCCGAGACAACCTTCTGCTGGGCGCCTCCAGCCAAGTCTGTGGTGCCCCGCTGGCGCTCAGGCCCAACCGCCAGTGTGGGCAGGGCCACAGGCCCGCCGAGGGCCAAGAGGCCACGCCACATGCCCGGCCCCCTATGGAACTCAGAGGGGTCCGCCCAGCAGTCCAGGGGAGAGCCGGTCCCCACAGGTGCTGGCCAGGGCAGGGCTGGGCAGCCCTGTGTGGGCCTGTGGAAGGCCACATCACCAGGTCCTGTCCAGGCCAAGCCACGGGCCGCAGGATAGGAGTCCAATGTGGCCTGAGCGGGGCCGTTGCAGGTCCCCCGTGCCATGGGCTGCAGGAGAGGCTTCCTTGCACTGGCATGGCAGCAGCTCCAAGTCCAGGACAGTGGTGAGCAGGGCCCAGTGCTGCCCCCCAGGACCCACCGCCCAGTGTCTCTGGCTGAGGGCCTGCAATTCCACAGGCAGCCACCAGGGAGACCTGGAGGTTGAGCCTCCCAGCCACGGCCCACGTGGAAATTCTCCAGGGACACCACCATTCCTCAGGGAGGTGCCTCGCCCCGCTGCCCCTCTGCCTTATCCCTGGACAGCTCCTGGAGCCACAAGGTTGACCAGGCCAGAGCCCAGCCCCTCCAGGGCCCTGGACCTCTGGAAGACCCTGGGGGGACAGGTGTGCTCACAGTGCTCCTGCTCCCATGGGGGCTGCCTGCAGCCTCCTTGCCCCCACTCCTTCCCCGCAGGGCAGGGTGGGAGCACCAGCCACCCCGAGGGTGGGGACGTTGGTCCCTTCGTCCTAGGTGTTTCATTCTCCCCACACTGTCCCTTGCTGCACACAGTGGTGCACGGTGATGAGCCCTGTGCTTACACACCCCCACGTGCTCACAGTTTGGCCAGTACCACCCTCCCCGCTCCCCTCGCCTCCCTCCTCCCACCCTTTGGTCCCTTCGCTCTACTGATCTCCTTTGATTTTTAGGAGATCCCCCCCCACCTTTCTTCTCCTTTTTCGTCTCCAGCTTCCACCTATGAGAAAACACGGCCCTGGGCCTTCTGAGTTTGGCTTATTTCACTTAACATCATGGGCCCTAGTTCCACTCATTCTCCTGAAAATGACATAATTTCATTTTTCTTCATGGCTGAATAGAACTCCAGTGCGTGTATGTAACACATTTTCTTCATGCATTCGTCCACTGATGGGCCCCGAGGCTGGTTCCCTAGCCTGGCTATCGTGCATTGTGCTGGCGTGAACATGCGTGTGCGTGTCGCGCTGCAGTAAGACGACTGTGATTCTTCAGGATAAATACTGAGGAGTGCTGTGCTGGGTCCTGTGTGGTCCATGCCTAGTCTTCTGCGGAGCCTCCGCACTGACTTCCATGGTGGCTGTCCTAACTTACAATCCCACCACAGTGTCCAGTGCTCCTGCTTCTCCACAGCCCCTCCAGCACGGGTCAGTATGAGTATTCCTGAAGACGGCCATTCTGACTGGTGGGAGGTGAAAGCTCAGTGCAGTTCTGACTTGCATTTCTCTAATTGCTAATGATGCTCAACATTTTTTTATGTATTTGTTGGTCTTTTGTATTTCTTCTCTTGAGAAGTGTCTGTTTAGTTCATTCGCCCATTCATTAATTGGATTATTTGATTTTTTGATGTAAAGTTTTTCGAGCTCTTTATATATTCTATAAATGAATCCTTTGTCAGAGGAGTAGCTAGTAAAGATTTTCTACCATTTTGTAGGTTCTTTTGTTTCCCTTGCTGTGCAGAAACTTTTTAATGTGATACTGTTCATTTATTAACTTTTGGCATTATTTCCTGAGCTATAAGGGTCCTATTGAGAAAGCTGTTGCTGGTGCCTAAAAGCTGTACTGTTGATTCTATGTTTTCTTCAAGAACTTACATAGTTTCTGGTCCTTGATCCATTTTGAGTTTATTTTCACCCTTCTACATATAGATAACCAGTTGTTCCAGCACCATTTGTTAATAGACTGTCCTTTTCCTAATATATGTTTTGGGCACCTTTGTCAAGAATCAGATGACTGTATCTGTGTGGTTTGTCTCTGGGTCCTCTACTCTGTTCCACTGATCTAGTGTCTCTTTTTCATGCCAGTACCATGCAGGTTTGTTACTATAGCTCTGTAGCATAATTTTAAGTCAGGTATTATGATGCTTTTTTGGCTTAGAATTGCTTAGGGTATTCTGGGTCTTTTATTCTTCCAAATGAATTTCAGAACAGATTTTTCTAACTTCCGTGAAGAATGCCATTGATATTTTGATGGGAATTGCATTGAATCAGTATATGGCTTCTAGTAGTGTGGCCATTTTAACAATATTAATTCTGCCTATCCATGAACATGGGAGGTCTTTCCATCTTCTTGTGCCTTCTTTGATTTCTTTCTTTAGGATTCTATGGTTTTCATTGTAGAGGTCTTTTACCTCCTTGGTTAGATTTATTTCTAGGTATTCTTTTTTATTTTTTTTTGAGGCTATTGTGAGTGGAATTTTTTTCTGATTTCTTTCTCAGTATATTCATTGTTGGCATGTAAGAAAGCTATTGATTTTTGTGTGTTGATTTTATAACCAGCTACTTTGCCAAGTTTGCTTATTAGCCCTAACCATCTTTTGGTGCAGTTTTTTGGATCATCTAAGTATAGGATTATATCATCTGCGTACAGTGATAATTTGAGTTATTTGTTTCCTATTTTTATCCCTTTTATAGCCTTCTCTTAACTAATTTCTCTAACTAGAACTTCTAGCACTCTATTAAATAGGAGTGTTGAGAGTAGACATCCTATCTTGTCCCAGATTTTAAAAGAAATGCTTTCAGGTTTTCCCCATTTACTGTGAGGTTGGCTTTGGGTTTTTCATATATAACCTTTATGATGCTGAGGTAACTTCCTTCTATTCCTAGTTTCTTTAGTGTTTTTATCATGAACAGGTATTGAATTTTGTTGAAAACCTTCTCTGCATCTGTTGAGACTACTATGTGATTTTTGTCCTTAATTCTGTGAATGTGATGAATTACAGTGATTTGCATATATTAAATCATCTTTGCATCTCTGGAATAAAATCAACTTTATTGTAGTGTATAATCTTAATATATTGTTGAACACGATTTGCTAATTTATTAAGTACTTTTGTGTCTAAATTCATCAGGGATATTGGTTTGTCGTTTTCTTTTTTAATGTCTTTATCTAGTTTTGGTATGGATATGATACTGGCTTCATAGAATGAATTGGGAAGTGTTTTATCCTTTTCTATTTTATGGAATAATTTGAGGAGTATTGTCATTATTTCTTACCTAAAGGTTAGGTAGAATTCAACTGAAATCCATCTGGTTATGGGCATTTTTTTGTTGGAAGACTTTTTATTACTGCTTATATCTCATTGCTAGTTATGCATCTTTTAAGGTTTTCTGTGTCCTCTTGATTCTATTTTGGAAGGTTGTGTGGGCCTGGAAATATATCCATTTCTTCTAGATTTTCCAATTTATTGGAGTACACATTTTCAAAATAGTCCCTAATGATCTGCTGGATTTCTGTGATATCAGTAATGATATTTCCTTTTTTACCTGTAATTTTATTAATTTGGCTTTTCTTTTTCTTTTGTCTTGTTTAACTAAGGGATTATCAGTCTTGTTTATCTTTTCAAAGAACCAACTCTGTGTTTCATCAATCCTTAGTATTTTTTTTTTAAATATTCACAAGTTCATTTGTTTTGGCTCTGATCTTAATTATTCCCTTCCTTCTAGGTTTGGAATTGGTTTATTCTTTTTCAAGAATCTTGAGATGCATCATCAGGTTGTTCCTTGGGGTCTTTCTGATTTCCTTATGTGGCACTCATAGCTATCTATAAACTCTCCTCTCAGACAGCCTTCATAGTGTTCCAGAGGTTCTGATATGTTGTGTCACTATTTTCATTTGAGTCTAAGAACCTTTAATTTCTCCCACGATTCCTTATATTACCCATTCATCTTTCAAAAAACTATTTTTCAATCCCTATGTGTCTATATAATCTCTGTAGGTTTTGATTGTGTTGATTTCTAATTTTATTCCATGATGATCTGAAAAGATGCAAGGAATTATATCAATTTTTATGTGTTTTCTAAGAGTTGCTTTGTGGCCTAAGATATGATCTATTACAAGAAATATGAACAAGAAAGCTAATATAACACCTCCTAAAATTCATAATTCACCGGCAAATGACCCCCCAAATATTGAAGTGGATGAAATATCAAATTAGGAATTCAAAAGAATCATTACAAAAATCATCAATGAATTCCAAGAGAACCCAGAAAATAAACTGCATTAAAGAAGTCAGTACAGAATATGAAAGAGAAATTCAATGAGGGCATAGAAATATTGAAATAGAACCACACAGAAATCTTGGAAATGAAAGTCACAAAAATCAAATAAAACATTCAGTTAAAAGTCTCTATAATGGAGAAAACCATGCTGAAGACAGAATCTCAGAGCTGGAAGACAAAGTGGTCATCCTTGACAATTTAGACAGTATTAAAGAAAAACATAAGGGGCTGAAGTTGTGGCTCAGTGGCAGAGCGCTTGCCTCAAATGCGTGAGGCACTGGGTTCGATCCTCAGCACCACATAAAAATAAGTTAACAAATAAAGACACTGTGTCCATGTATAACTAAAAAATTTAAAAAAAAAGAAAAGAAAAGAAAAAGAAAAACATAAGTAACCATAATCAGAATATACAAGATCTCTGGGACAACATGAAGACACCCAATTTAAGAATCACTGGAATTGAGCAGGGTAGTGATATGCAGCTAATGGAATGGATAAACTCTTTAGGGAAATAATAAAACAGAATTTCCCAAATCCTAAAAATGAGGTGGACATTCAAATACAGGAAGCATTGAGAACCCCAAATAAATAAGACCAGAAAATAATCTCTCCACAACACAATTGAAATGACTAACATACAGAACAAGGACAGAATTTTAAATGTCTCGAGAGAGAAACATCAGGTCACATTTAGAGGCAAGCCAATCAATATCTGTTCTGATTTCTCTGCACAAACTCCAAAAGCCAGAAGGGCTTGGAACAATGTATTCCAGGTTCTGAGAAAAAATAACAGTCAAACAAGACAAGACTGTTATATCCAGCAAAGCTATTATACAAATTGATGATGAAATAAAAACCTTCCAAGATAAGCAGAAACTAAAAGAATTCATGATCACTAAACTGGCATTCAGAACTTACTTGAAGAAATAATGCATACAGAAAATATTAAAAATAAACTTCAGAGTTCACAGAAGAACCAATGTCATTTGAAGAGTATCTAAGCAAATGAGAAAAAAGACCAAATTAAACATGATAAATAAATTTAAATGCCAAGAATTAATAAATATCATAATAACAATAAATATAAATGGTCTCAACTCTCCAATTAAAAGACATAGGCTGGCAGAATGGATTAAACAAGATCCAAGTGCATTTTGTTTGCAAGAGATACAGTTTATAAGCAAAGGCAGCCACATGCTGAAAGTGAAAGAATGGAAATTGATATACCATGTGAATGGAGCCCCCCCAAAAGCAGTTCTTGTCTACAGTAACAACAGTAAGCTTGCAAAAGGATTTACAATTTTGAATGGTGGATAGGGATAGAACAGAAGTGATATAGGATGTGATTATCATAAGGGAGGAGGAGAGAAGGTAGAAGTGAAAAATTAAGAAGAATGAAAGAGAGAACAATAGAGATTGGCTGTTAGCAGAAGAGAAAGAGAATCAAGGGAAACAGCTATTTTTCATGAATCAGTATTTTGAGGACTAGGATGTTTGATTGGTATGTTTCAATTTTGTTTTGTATTATTTTATTTTAAAATATGTTTTAGTTGTAGATGGACACAATATCTTTATTTTATTTACTTATTTTTATGTGGTATTGAGGATCAAACCCAGTGTCTCACACATGCAAGGGAAGTTCTCTACCACTGAGCCACAATCCCAGCCCCAGTATTATTTTATTTTAATCTTTAATTTTTTCTCTCACTTATCTGTTTCCTTTTATTCTTATTTTCAAACTTACTGTTTTTATTTTAGGCAATAACTGATCGTATCATTTATGTTTATTGTGATAATTAACATTGTATATATCATATCAGGAACTATTTTGGTTTAATGCGATATATTTTTTGCATTTTGCTTGTTGTTATTATTGTCTCCCCATAAATGGTGAGGTACTGGAAACTTTCAGGGATACTACATGTCCCTGAAGAGATTCTACTGCCTCAGATCCATACTGTTAGATGGGTAGACACACAAACAACATGAAAAAGCAAGGGAACAAATTGTCCCAAACAAACCAAGATACTCCAATAACAGAATTCATCAACACCACAGTGAAAGAAATGTCAGAGAAGGAGTTCAGAATGTACATAGTTAAACTAATCTGTGAGGTAAAGGATAATGTGAGGAGTGAAATCAGACATAAAATACAGGAAGTGAAAGATCACTTCAATAGATAGATAGAGATTCTGGGAAAAAATCAAGCAGAAATACTTGAAATGATGGAATCAATAAGCCAAATTAAAAATTCAATTAAAGCATTACCAACAGACTAGACGACTTGGAAGACAAAGCTTCAGGCAATGCCAACAAAATATATAATCTTGAAAATAAAGTTGACCATGGAGAAAAGGTGTTAAAAGAACTTCCAAGAACAGAACTTCCAAAAAATATGGGATAACCTGAAAAGACCAAATTTAAGATTTATTAGAATAGATGAAGGCTCAGAGATACAAATCAAATCTTTTGAATTTGTACAATCTTTTCAATACAATTGTATCAGACAACTTCCCAAACCTAAAGAATGAAATAGAAAAATAAAAAATCAAATACAAGGAGGCTTACAGGACCCCAAATACACAGAATTACAACAGACCCATACCAAGACACATTATTATGAAAATGCCTAACAAACAGAATAAGATGTAATTTTAAAGGCTGCTAGAGCAAAAAATGACAGGCCACATTTAGAGGGAAACCAATCCATATCTCAGCTGATTTCTCAACCCAGACCCTCAAAGCTAGAAAATCTTGGAATGATATATACCAAGTTCTGAAAGAAAATGAATGCCAGCCAAGAAAACTATACCCAGCAAAATTAAGCTTCAGAATTGACAATGAAATAAAAACCTTCCATGATAAACAAAAGTTAAAAGAATTCATGAGTAGAAAGAATGCACAAAATATGCTCAATAAAATATTCATGAAGAAGAAATAAAAATTAAAGTGAAAACCAGCAAAGGGAGAAACTATACTAGAAGAATAGGCAAAACTAATTCAAATTTAAAAAACAAATAAATCAAAATAACAGGAAATAGATATCATTTCTCAATATTGAATGTAAATAGCCTAAACTCATCAGTCAGAAGACATAGACTGGCAGACTGGATTAAAAAACAAGACCCAATGATATGCTGTCTTGAAGAGACTCACCTCATAGGCAAAGAATCTACAGACTAAAGGTGAAAGGATGAAAAAACATATCACTCACATGGATCATATAAATAAGCCTGGGTTTCTATCATCATATATGATAAAATAAACTTCAAGCCAAAGTTAATCAGAAGGGACACAGAAGGACATTTCATACTGCTTAAGGGAATTATACATCAACAAGACATAACAATCATAAACATTTATGCCCCAAACAATGGAGCATCTACATACATCAAACAAACCCTTCTCAATTTCAAGAATCAAGTAGGGGCTGGGATTGTGGCTCAGCAGCAGAGCACTTGCCTCACATGCGTGAGGCCCTGGGTTCGATCCTCAGCACCACATACAAAGCAGTAAAATAAAGACATTGTGTCCATTTCTTTAAAAAAAAAAAAAAAAGAATTAAGTAGACCACAACACAAGAATACTGGGTGACTTTAACACACCTCTCTCACCACTGGATAGATCTTCCAAACAAAAACTAAATAAGTAAGCTACAGAAATAACAAATACAATTAATAATTTAGACAACACACATATAGAATATTTCACCCATCAGTGACTGAATACACTTTCTTCTCAGCAGCACATGGATCCTTCTCTAAAATAGACCATATCTTAGGCCACAAACAACACTTAGCAAATATAAAAAGTAGAGATAATACCCTGCATTCTATCAAATCATAATGGAATGAAATCAGAAATCAATGATAAAATTAAAAATAGGGCTGGGGTTGTGGCTCAGTGGTAGAGCACTTGCCTAGCATGTGTGAGGCAGTGGGTTCAATTCTCAGCACCACATATAATCAAATAAAGTCCATTGACAACTAAAAATATATATATTTTAAAAAATTAAAAATAGAAGTTACAGTAACACCTGGAGACTAAATAATACACCAATGAATGACCAGTGAATAGCAGAAGAAATCAGGAATGAAATTTTAAAAAATTCTTAGAGGTAAATGAAAATAGTGACACAACCTATCAAAATCTCTGGGACACTATGAAAGCAGTGCTGAGGAAAATTCATTGTATTGCACTTATTCATTAAAAGCATAAAAAGTCATCAAATAAATAACCTAACATTACATCTCAAAGCCCTAGAAAAAGAAAAAATCAACACCAAAAGCTGTAGAAAACAGAAAATAATTAAAATTTCAGTCAATGAAATTGAAACAAAAAAATTCAAAAAAATCAATGAAACAAAAATTGGTTCTTTGAAAAAATAAATAAAGCTGATAAACCCAAGCTAACCAAGAGAAAGACAGAGAAAACTCAAGTTACTAAAATCTATGATGAAAAAGAAAATATCATGACAGATACTACTGAAATACAGACAATAATCAGAAACTATTTTGAAAATTTATACTCTAATAAAATAGAAAATCTTGAAGATATCAACAAATTTCCAGAGACATATGACCTACCCAAATTGAATCAGGAGGACATAGGAAATTCAAACAGATCAAATTCAAGCAATGAAATTGAAGTTACTATCAAAAGCCTACCAACAAAGCAAAGCCCTGGACCACATGGATTCTCAGCCCACTTCTACCAGACCTTCAAAGAAAAACTAACACCGATCCCCTTCAAATTATTCCATTAAATAGTAAAGGAGGTGTTATGAATTGTATGTGAGGTACCCAAAAGCTCACATACGGACAATGCAAGAAGGTTTGAAGGAGGAAGCTTGGGTTATACTCTTAACCTAATCAGTGAATTAATCCATGATGGGATTAACTGAGTGGTAATTGGAGGCAGTGAGCTGTGGCTGCAGGAAGTGGTTCAGTGGGGGCTTGGCTTTGGGTATACACTTGTATCTGGTTAGTGGAGTCTCTCTTTGATTTTGATCACCATGTGAGCTGCTACCCTCTGCCACACTCTTCCTCCATGATGTTCTGCCTCACTTCAAGCCCCAAGGAATGGAGCTGGCCTCTGTGGTCTAAGACCTCTGAAACTGTGAGCCCTCAAATAAACTTTTCCTCCTCTACAGTTGTTCTTGTCTGGTCCTTTAGTCACAGCAGTGAAAACGCTGACTAAAACCGGAGGGAACCCCTCCAAACTCATTCTATGAAGCTAGTGTCACCCTGACACCAAAACCAGACAAAGACACATCAAGGAAAGGAAACTTCAGAACAATGTGCCTGATGAATGAACATGCAAAAATTCTTAATAATGCACTGGCAAATCACATACAAAAACACATTAAAAAGATAGTGCACCATGATCAAGTGGGGCTCATCCCAGGGATGCAAGTTTGGTTCAACATACAGAAGTCAATAAATGCAATAAATCACATCAGTAGACTTAAAGACAAGAATCACATTATTATCTTAATAGATACAGTGAAAGCATTCGACAAAATGCAGCATCCATTCATGTTCAAAACACTAAAAGAACTAGGGATAGTAGGAATATACCTCAATGTTGTAAAAGCTATATACAACAAATCAAAGTCCAACATCATTCTAAATGGAGAAAAATTGAAATCATCCCTCTAAAAACTGGACTAAGACAAGGATGCCCTCTTTCACCACTTCTATTCAACATAGTCCTTGAAACTCTAGCCAGAGCAATTAGACAGCAAAAGAAATTAAAGGGCTACAAATAGGAAAAGAACTCAAACTATCTCTATTTGTCAATGACATGATTCTGTATTTAGAAGACCCAAAAACTCCACCAGAAAACTTCTAGAACTCAAAAATGAATTCAGCAAAGTATCAGGATATAAAATTAACACTGAAAATAACACCTACACATCAGTAATAAATCAACTGAAAGAGAAATTCAGAAAACTATTTCATTCACAATAGCCTCAAAAAAACATTTGAGAATCAACCTAACAAAAGAGGTGAAAGACCTCTACAATAAAAACTACAGAACAATAAATAAGTAAATTGAAGAAGACCTTATAAGATGGAAAGATCTCTCATGTTCTTGGATAGGCAAAATTAATATTGTCAAAATTGTCATACTAGCAAAAGCCCAATACAGATTTAATGCAATCCCTATTAAAATTCTAATGATGTTATTCATAAAAATAAAAAAACAGTCATCAAATTCATTTTCAAAAATACCCAGAATAGCTAAAGCAATCCTTAGTGAGAAAAGTGAAGCCAGAGGCATCACAATACCAGACCTTAAATTATACTACAGAGCTATAGTAACAAAAACAGCATGTTATTGGCACCAAAACAGACATGGAGGCCAATGGTACAGAATAGAAGACACAGAGACAAACCCACATAAATACAGTTATCTCATACTAGACAAAGGTGCCATAAACATTCATTGGAGAAAAAAAATCCTCTTCAACAAAGCTGCTAGGAAAACTGGAAATCTATATGTAGAAAAATAAAATTTAACCCCTATCTCTCACCCTGCACAAAACTCAAGTCTAAGTGGATCAAAACTTAGGCATTATACCAGAGACCCTGCACCTAACAGAAGAAAAAGTAGGTTCAAATCTCCATCATGTCAGCTTTAGGACCCAAATTCTTCAACAAGACTTCTAAAGTGCAAGAAGTAAAATCAAGAACCAATAAATGGGATGGTATCAAACTAAAAAGCTTCCTCACAGCAAAGGAAACAATCAAGAATGTGAAGAGAGAGCCTGCAGAATGGGGGAAGATCTTTTTTTTTTCTTTTCCTTTTAAAATATTTTTTAGTTTTAGGTGGACACAATATCTTTATTGATTTATTTTTATGTGGTGCTGAGGATCGAACCCAGTACCTCACGCATGCAAGGCAAGCGCTCTACCACTGAGCCACAATCCCAGCCCTGGGAGAAGATCTTTAACCATGCACCTCAGATAGAGCATGAATCTCCAGGATACATAAAGAACACAAAAAACTTAACACCAAAAAAACCACAAAAATACCCAATCAATAAATGGGCTAAGGATCTGAACGGGCACTTCACAAAGTAATATGATCGGTCAACAAATATATGGAAAAAAGTGTTCAACATCTCTAGCAATTAGAGAAATGCAAATTAAAACTACATTGAGATTCCATCTCACTCTAGTCACAATGGCAATGATCAAGAATACAAGTTAGAATGATGTTGGTGAGGCTGTGGGGAGAAAGGTCCATTCATACATTGCTAGTGGGACTGCAAATTGGTGCAACCACTCTGGAAAGCAGTATGGAGTTCCCTCAGAAACCTTGTAATGGGACCACCACTTGACCCAGTTATCCCACTCCTTGGTCTATACTCAAAGGACTTAAAATCAGCTTACTACAGTAATGCGGCCACATCAATGTTTATAGCAGTTCAATTCACAATAGCTAAACTATGAAACAAACCTAGGCACCCTTCAACAGATGAATGGATAAAGAAAATGTGGTACATATACACAATGGAATATTACTCAGCCATAAAGAAAAAAGAAGTCATGGCATTTGGTGGTAAATGAATGGAACTGGAGACTATCATGCTAAGTGAAATAAGCCAACTCCCCCCCAAAAAAGGCTGAATGTTCTCTCTGATATACAGATGCTAATACACAAGAAGGGGGAGGGATAGAGGTTCATTGGATTAGACAAAGGGAAGGAAGGGAAAGGAGAGGATGGGAAAGGGAAAGACAGTGGAATGGATCAGACATCACCTTCCTATGTACATAAGTGGATACACAGCCCGTGAAACTCCACGCCACGCCAACCACGAGAGCGGGAAGTCATACTTTATGTATGTGTGATGTGACAAAACACCCTCCACTGTCCTGTACATCTAAAAAGAGCAAATTAAAGAATGGAAATGAACCTATACGAGTTTTGAAACACAAATGTTAAAAATAAATGAATCAAATGCAGATCGCTGAGGAGCAGTGCTACCTCAGGTTGCTCCCAGTGCATGTGCTCAGGACCACCTCGAAGCCCGTCTCAGCCTGGGCTGGCCAGCTACACAGGACCCCAGGTGGGCAACAGACAGGTGAGGACCGTGTTGGAGTTGGGGCTGGGACGGCAGGTGGAAGAGAAAGGGGCCATGGCCCAGGCTTCAGTGCTTAGGGGGCTATTTTATAGCCTTGGCAGCTGCTGAGGTTGAGGGAGGCTGGTCACCTCCAAAGACAACCAACAGGTGAGCAAGTGAGACATCCCAGCCTCTAAGGATGACCACCATCACTGGGCACGTGTCCAGCTTGAGAGACGAGTTACGAGAGCCCATCCCTAGAAGAGGCAGACTGACCTGGCTCAGAAAAGTGGACTTGCATCGCGGTGGCCTTAAATACGGCCTGTAACCCACAGGAGCGGCCAGCGGCCAGCCTGGGACCACTGAAACCAGTCATGATGAGAGGAGCGATGAGTCGTACCCTGGGATGGAGTGAGCGTCTGTGAGCATACAGACGAACTGAACAGATTAATAGAGAAGGGAAAGTTGTTCCTTACAGTAGAACTCCAATTAATAAATGGAGGAGGAAAGATGGAAATAGAAAATCATCATTTGCAAGCACCACAATAGTAATTGCTGAAGGCAGAATTATCAACGGATGTTAAAATCAGTAGGCGAAAATATAACAAGACACGGGCTATTTGTGCAGACCCAAAATATCTTCTCTAAAGCCACTTAATCATTACAAAGGCAAAGATCACAAGTGGACAGGGGAAACCTGGCAGGTACCACCCTAACCAGCTGGTCAGAGCTCCCATCACTGGGCTGAGGACGCGAGGGTCCCAGATGGTGTGTGCCAATAGGTCACCCTGAGAAATATCAGCATCCCTTCTGAGGCTTCTTGCCAACACTGCACGATCCTGGCTGTTCATGAGGGATCATCAGACCAACCTCAACTGACAGGCAGCCTATAAAAGTACAGGCAATGCCCTTCAAAGCTGTCAAGGTCATTGGAGACACGTGCACTCTAGCGAAGTCTCCAAGGTCAGAAGCGACCGAGGAGGTACGGCAACTTGCAGCTCTGAGTCTTGCATCTTGGATCAGAGGGCGGGCGTTGGTGGGAGATAGGTAGCATGAAGTCTTGTGGCTTCCCAAGTAGGGACAGAGGTGCAAGGGAGCGTCCCCTGTTTTGGCAGGACGGTCAGCAGAATCAGGGTGCTAACCTTTAGCAAGGTGGGGGAGGGAAGGCGGGACTTTTACAACATTTCAAAGTCTGGATTTAGTTCCAAGCAAAAAGTTAGAAAATGGAGGAAGGCCACTGGCAAACGTGTCCTTAGACCTGCACTTGGCACGTGCTACACCAAGTGCGTCTGCCCATGCCAGACCGCAGAGCTGAGAAACAGGCTTCTGCAACCCACCCACCCACATCGGTGGAGTCCTCTCCCATAGCCAAGCCCTTCCCTGGCCTCATGAGGGGCTCCCCCAGCTACGACTCGTCTGCACCCTCGGCCAGGGATTCAGGCCCCCAGGCTTGCCCAGACTGGAGATCCCCAGTCTAACTGCTGCACCCAACAGGGCCTCTCTGGAAGACAGCCACGGCACCGCCCTGGACATCAATAGCCGTTGGTCCTCAAGGGCGCCTGCTCTCAGCCTGGGTCAAGCAGCACAGCACCCCTGCAGTCTCCCGCAGCAGCAGCCAGACACAGCTGTCCTTCGTGTCTCTGGCTTTGTCACACAGTGGTCTGAAGGGATGACCCTTAAGACCGGAGCATAAGGACAAGCCATTTCCCATGGGCTTGCATGGACACAGTTAACCAGCGATCAGCTCCTACAGCTGCAGGCCCCGCTCAGGTGGAGAGCAGCCAGACTCGCCCTCTCTGGCCGCACAGCCTCAAAGCCAAGGGGCCTGAAAGCAGAACAAGACGCCGTCCCCTAGAGCCCCACAGAGGCTCCTGCCCACCGTCCCAGCCCAGGGCTCAGGCCCAGGAGATGGCCTGCCTGCTGGTGGGGGTCGGGGCAGGGATGCTGTGCAGCTCCCCTGGGGCACTGGGGCTCTGTCCCCAACAGTGTCAGGGGTGCAGCTAGAGAAGCGACAGCAGGTGCATCTAGGGGAGAGGATGCACCCAGCTAACTGCACGTAAAAATGTGTTTTAGAAACAGATCAAAGGAGCCCAGGTGTGCAGGAGCAGACTCCACACTGCCCGAGTGCTCCAACCTGCGCTCAAGACAGGGCCTGCCAGGCCGCGCAGGCAGCCCCCAAGCGGTGAAAGAACGGGAAACAAGCCCAGGCCCTCCTGGGCCTCCCTTGACCCACCTCGCACCCAGCACCTCAGCTCCTGGTCTCTGGTCACCGCCTCCACAGGAGGGGCGTCCTTGGCCCTTGTGTCAGAGGCTCTCCAAGACCCCCTTGGCCCCAGGGCAAGCACAGGAAGGCGGCCTGGCCTCGCAGGTGAGGCTCCGCCCTGTCCAGGCTGAGTGTCATCTTTCCCAGCTCCCCTCCTTGGGCACCACAAGGCCACATTCCTAGCTCCTTGGCCTCCACCTCCCTGGTTTCCCTCACCACGTTCAGCAAGAGAAGGGACACCAGGAGAGTGCGTCCTGCTCGCTGTCAGCCTGGGTGGGCATGTCGCCCAGGGCAGCCAGGGAGGTGCTGGCCGCAGGACCAGGACACCTGTGGATTACCTTGCTACGCCCCACGAGCTCCACCAGCAGACTTCCCGTCCTGGGGATGTGACTGACTTCAAGGAAACACTTGTGTCAGTCAGGAATTAATGGGACGAATTTGGAAGGAAAGCATGGAGAAGGCCGCCATGGCCGTGCCCCTGTCCAGGCCGAGCCTGGAGGACGTGGGTTTTCTGCTGTGATTCTGTGAAGCCTTGAAAGTCGGCCTGCAAAGCCAGCCAGCTGGGGCGTCCCACAGGCTGCAGGGATGAGCCGCTATCGTCACTGCCCCCTCCAGCCGCAGAGCAGCCTGGTGCTTGCAAGGGATTAGCGGCTGCTTTCAGGAGCTGCATTCAAGACTCATCTGCAGGGCGGGTTTTATTAAAACCTGGTCTCGGGCTCGTCATACCCCAGGCCGTATCTGGTGGTTTTAGCTGCTTTAACTTAATTAACTTTAAAAGACCCAGAGCATATTGGTAAAATACCCTCCCTGGTCGCAACTACGTGATTATCAAGAACCTGCCCAATCGTGGGGGAGGGAGGCCCGACTCGCATCTGGTAATTAAAATTGCTAATCACCAGCAATTATCTGGCTGAGCTTTAGAGGCAGAGAAACCATTTGACCCTTTGCCCATGGAGGGAACAATGTTTGCGGTCCATGGCCGGGTGCTTAGCAAAGCTGTCCCCGGCCCCTGCCTATTAAGTGCCACTAATAGGAAATCAACAAAAGAGCCATGACATCTGCAGGGACAACCGGGGCCCCAGGTCTGAGTGCACAGGTGCCGGCCGGGAGGCTGCCAAAGAGCACGCCGAGAGCAGGGAAATTTACCAACAATTAAGGGAGCTGTGCTCGCTGCAAAGTTGGCAACCCCCGGCCCTGCAGCCGCCCTAGCCGCCCGGTAATTAGACCCCCGCCCTTGGGAGAGCGCGTCCCGTGCTCCTTTGTCGTCCAGCATTGGTGGAGATTTTTTTTATCTTCTTTTTGGTTTAATGAATCTTCTCCCTGCTCAAGCATAAATGAAAGATGCTATTTTAAAAGAAGTCTTCTGAGCGGGTCTTGAGGGTGCAGCCTTTGATTTTGCAGGGAGGTTGGTTCCCACCCTCGTTCCTGGACGGGGTCAGGACGTTTTCTTTGCACAGTGGGTGGAAGGAGGCTCACAGAGGGCTGTGATCGTGACCTGAAAGGGCTGTGGGAGGGGCAGGCTCCCTGGGGCAGCTGCCCTGGAGGCTCGGTCTAGCACTCCTTCCTAGCAGGCTCTTCTGAAGCTCGCTGCACAATTCTGCAGAGTCACAGACACGCCACACGTCCCTGTCGCTTAAGGATGAGATGGTCTAAGTTTAGCAGCACATCCTTGCAGTGGTTTTCAACTGCCTGGAATGTAAAAACTGCAACAAGAAATCTTAAATGGAGCTAGAATAGGGATGTGTGTGACTTTGATTACCAAGCAGACTGCAGAGGAGACCAACGTCAGTGGATCCAGGAGCAGGAATACCCACTCTGGTCAGCGGCATGATAAAGACACCCACATCCCCAGTGGACCTATGGAATGAAGTATAAAACAGGCATGAGTTGAGAAGTACACATTCTGAGAGAAATGTGAACACAAGACACTTGCCAGCATTGCTGGGGGAGCCTGCCACTCTTCTCTGCACCTGGGAGCAGGCCCTGGGTCTGGTGCCTGAAGGCAAGTGGGTTTGGAGGCCTCTGCACACTTGGGCTCATTCCTCCCAAGAAGAGCAGCTTTACACAGAATGTCCCAAAGCCTCAGAGACTAGTTTCCAAGGACTAGTTTCCCCGTGTGTCCATGGAATTCCACAGGGAGAGGCACCCATGGGCCTCTGGGAGAAGAGAAATGGCCAGCTGGACTTTCTTCTCGAACTTCGGCCTCCTCACTGCTGGGGGCCCAGGCTGCAGCTCGGTCGCTCTGCCCTGAGCGGGCCCAGCAAAAGACAACTGGGCTGCAGAGGCCCCGGAGGACACTCACCCCGCCCTGAAAACTGGGACGAGAGCCACCCGTCTTCATCCAGAGGGAGCAGGGACTGAGCCTCAGGCAGGGGCCTTCTCTGTTTACTGCCCAGCACCACCATGTACCCACGGCACGCACTGACCACCACTCCTCCTCTTCCTCTGGCCTTGCCTTGCTTTCCCATCCCCTGCCGTCGGGGACCCTGCGTTTTCTTCTCGGCCTTTATCTCAGCCTAGTCTCAAAGCTTCTGGCTGCTCTCCAATTCCCCCCCACACACTGGCCTGTGGCCTCTGCTCGTCCACTCCCCAGTGACCACACCACACTTTCTTCCAGCATCTCTGCTCTGCATGCAGCCATCGGTCCCCCGGAGCCCTGGCACTGGTTAGGGGGTCAGCAAGGTCAAACAATTTCCCAGACATGCCCTGGTGCCTGCCTTCTTTGCTGCGTGGCCGATGGTGGGGCGTCGGTGCTAACGTTGCCGGGGTCAGCGTGGCCAAGGCACCCGCACCACCTGTGCTCATGGTCACTGTGTGCGTCACAGCGTGGTCACAGAGCAGCCTCATTTCAGAACATGGAGCAGTGAAGTTCTAATGGGATCGCCTCCCTGAGAGCACGGGCCGGGCAGCTTCTACGAGGCCTGTGCAGCCAGGCTCCGAGGGCCGGCCTCCGCGCTGTGCTGTGGCCCCATCTTGGAGCCCTCGATCACACTCGACCACAGGCTCCGCACTGTCACCTTGCACTGGCCCCAGTAAGTGCACAGCTGGCCCCTAGTGAGGCTTTGCTACCACTCCTCATGAACTTTTCTGCCACTCCTGAGTGTGGCACACTTCTGACAGCCCGCATGTGACGAGGCTCAGGGACAAGTGCCTGTGCCGGTGGGTTGCCAGCTACACTGGCCACCTCTTGGCCAACGGCATTCTTTCTTGAAAGAACGCCCAGCAGATGCACCAGCTTCAGGCCCAGCCATTCAGCTGGCATTTTCTCATAAAGGACAATGTGAGTCTGTCACTTCAGGAAAACAGCTGCCAATATTTGTTGTCAGTGTTAAAATCAGAGCTTTCAGAAAAAATTCCAAAGGTAGGTCTGCCGCCCCGAGCTTGACAGGTGCCTGACACCTGACGGCTTTAGGAACGTTAGTATAGTGTGGTTTTAGGAACACTCGTGTGATTTTTGACCCTGTATAATGAAGTGTCTCGACATTTAGAGGACCCGCATAACAGCACATGCACAAAGATCCAAAGCCAAGACAGAGGAATTGGTTTCAATATAGTAGTGTAAAACGTCCACCCATACAGTGTCAGGTCCCACATTGTAACTGAATTTTAAGAAGTCACCATTTGTACCCTTCTGGCGAAGCCCATTCGATCACTCTCCCATTCGATCACTCTCGTACATCTGGATGAAGTGGACGGTTCACGCTCTTCAACCCTAAAGACGAGAGAATCTGGCCGCCTCCGTTAAACTGGGCAGAAGAGCTTAGTGAAGGCATAGGCCAATTTGGTTTTGTTTGGAAAATATGACTTTTGATAAAAATATGTCAGTTATCTAACTACAAATAATCAGTTTATTATTGCTGCAAATACAGAGAAATTTTTAAATTTCTCTGTTTTAATAGCCAGTATCCTAAGTCTACTGCATGGAGGTAAAGGGGTCCAGGCACTGAACACTGGAGACCCGTGACCCTGCACGTGATGTCTGGGGCCTCGGTGCTGCCATCAACTTTGTGGGAAGAGCAACCAAGGGAGACACTTCCCTCTGATGGGCACAGTGATGTCACCATGAGCAGGCCAGGGTGGCCACAGAGTACTGGGACGAGGGCACCCAGGAGCTGTGCTGTGCTGCCTCAGGACCCACGTAGGCAGGGGTCCCGGCTGCTTTCCCGCCGTGGAGAGCTCTGGGCCTCGGCAGGACCTCACACCTCTGCAGCGTGGCCCTGTCCTCACTGGCAAAACCCCTGGGCAGGATTGTTGTGGAAATCATGATGAACACACACAGGGGAACGAGCATCACGACTACACTCACGTGTCCAAGCCGTGGTGGCCACAGGGGTCAACTCGGCCGGCCGGCCAGTGCCCAGCACAGTTGGGCCCTCTGCTGTCACCATCCCTGGTGGGGAATCAGAGACCCACAGGACCGTATCCATCCCTGTGCTCACACCTGCACTTTGCCTGTCCACTCACTCAAGGGGACAGGCCCCTGCTTCCTGCGGACAGCCCTCGATGGCACACAGTGTGGAGACAGAAGCCTCCTGAAGACTGGCCTCCCCGCGGCCTCGGGGGTGAGCCGCTGCTGAGCAGGTGTGTGCACTCTGTTCGCTTTTCTGGGAGGTTCTGCAGCTTACCAGCAGAAAGCTCTCCTGCCCGGGGGCCTCCTGCAGAGCCCTCCCGTCTCATTTCTCTCCTTTTCTTTAAGTGCTCAGGCTCCAGACTCTGAGCCAGAGCAAGGCATGCACACACCTACCTGCTCCTAATGGCAAGATCCCCGCTGGGCCTCAAGACCTGGTCTTCCCACCTTTTTTACACCTTACGGATGAAGATGCGGCTGAGAAACCACCCCTCAGTGTCCTGCTAGAGAGCCCAGGTGACACCAGCTCTGGGCATCCAGGATCTGACAGGAAACTGCAGGCCGTGTTCTCCAGGCTGAGGGCAGTCTGAGGCCACCTGCAGGACCCCCCTCACACCTAACACTGCCGCCTTTGCAGAGGTTCCAGAGCTGCTGCTGCAGGCGTCTCCACCAGAGGAAACAGGTTGGGCAAAGCACTGCTCGGTGTCTCACAGCGGGCTCAGAGAGGACCCAGCCTGCACAGCGCACAGAGACCAGACCCAAGAGGGCTAGTCCACAGCAGGCCCCAGCGCCCTGCTCCCACGGGGCTCCTGTGAGAACCCCGAAGAGCCATGCGGCACAGCCACGAGAGCCCTGCCTCTGCCCCAGCCACTGAAGAACACCTTCCTTAAATTCTCTCAACTCTGGAACAAAGAGTGGATGTAAGAGCCCTTGTCCGTTGTCCAGCTGTCCAGTGGCATAGCCTCACTGGACTCCACCAAGGGGCTTTTCTTCCCTTGGGGAAACAGCGCTGGTCCCTCAGGAGCTCAAGGAGCCAGAATATGGCTTCAAGTCAGCAGGTTCCTCTTCCAAGTTCCACTGGGACTCACAGGGTCCCCTTGCTTTCTGGAGAGAATTGCAAAGATGTCATAAACATATCCTGTGAGTTGACAATCTGAGGTTCAGGATTTCTCTCTAATCGTGGTTTAAAAAAAAAAAAAAGCACTAACATACAGTTTACCATTTCAAGCATTTTTAAGTGCCCAGCACAGGGATGTTGGGTACCTTCCCACTGCAGTGAAGGAGCTCTCCAGGACTTGGCATCTTGCAAAGCAGGAACTCGGTTCCCATTGAACATCTCCCGTCCCCTCCCCGGCTCCTGGCAAACACACTGGGGTTTAGTTACTAAAACTAGCAGTGAGGATCTGAGAAAATGACACAGACAGACTGAAAATTTTGACCAAAGAAATTGGGGGCTATAGACAAGAACAAGGGCCCCCAAAGGGACAAATCTACATGGGCCACATCAGAGTCACCTGCGAACCATGTGAGCTCAGCCCCTACTCCGCAGAAACATTGTCACCGGCTGTGGCTCGGTGACTGTGGCTCGAGACTCTTCTCTGGGAGGTCCGTCTCCCGTGACTGTCACTGCTGGCCTCCAGCACAAAAGGTAGCGAGTACCGGTGAAGCCACATTGTCCATTCAGTCACACAGCAGTCACCCCAGAACTGTACACGTCGCCAGAACTGTTGGCTTGTTTGCTGGATGGATCCCGCATCACTCCAAGTCTTAAACTGACACTATGAAATTCATCCTTTGGATGATGCAAGGCCACCAACCCACATGCCTGCTCAGGATCCCCAGTCACTGCCGTCAAGGTGGGAGGATCCAGGCACAGGCCAGCAACTGTCAGTCATGAGGAGGCCCCGCCCACTATCCCCCAGTCGGGTGGCAGGTCAGCTTCTCCCAGACTCTCCCCTTCAAGATGGCCACACCATGCTGTCCTTCACTGGTGGAGACCTGGGCCACCCTGTTTGTTCTGGGTTCCCATGAAGAACAGCGGTTACTTCTCCAGAACCCACAGGTGGTCAAGTGCCTGGTGACGCTTCTCCCTCCTCCAGGGAGAGGGATCCTGGCCTGCACCTAGACCACTCATGCCCAGCAGAGGCCTTTGTGGGCTGTGGAGAGGTCCAGGGCAAAGCCTCCCACACTAAAGTCCAGGCTCCTGCTGCCCCAGGCCCTTCTCACGGCATGGACACCTGCCATTCGGGGCAGCACCTGCCAGAGCTCTCAAGGGCCTGTCCCCACACACAGAGGCCTTGGAGGCATCCAGGCTATGCCAGGAGTTGTCCCGTCAGACTCCAGCCACAGAGGTTCTGGGGATGACCCCCTCTGGGGAGGCTGGAGGAGGACACCCTATGGGGCCTCGTCATCCGTCGTGGAGGGCTACAGGGAAGCCACTGGACGGAGCAGGGAGCAGAGGCCATCACCTGTGACTGAGAGCACTAAACAGGAACCATACGCATGGCACCCAGGAAGCAGGGGATCAGAGCAACGTCGTGGGGGGAGGGATGGACGTCGAGATGACCTCGGCAAGTTAGGCATACGTTAGCATGAGGCTCTGTCAGCAAGGAGGCCATCAATCACTGGCGTGCTCTAACTCCACACTCTCCCAGTGAACTGCAGGACAGCGGCTCAACCCTCCTGGGAAGATGCCCCAGGAAGATGCTCCAGGATGCAACCAGCCAAATGCCTTTTCAAAGTTAGTCTAATACCTCCCAAGAGAGCTTGTGCAATAAGATAAAGAACTTCTTAATGTTTTCTGCATTTTAAGACAAAAGAACCCACAGCCATTACATTATTTCATAATTTTTTTTCAGTTTTCCCCCCCAGGCACATATTCTTCATAATAGTCTTTTCTCCTGAAAATGATCTCACAAGATACACGGAAGCCACAGGCCCCACATGCAGGGCATTTCTGGGTCATTACTGGACACATGGGGGCAGGACGCCCTCTGCGGCTGAGGGCTCAGACTTTAACCGGAAGAGAGACTGCAGTGCCTCACAAAGGCACTCCCTCTGGTGTCTGTTGCAATAATGAAGTGGAATTTGTAAATAGAAACAAGGTGCTAAGGCAGACCCCAAGCATTTCCCAGCCCTTTCTGACAGAAGCAGGAGGTCAGCCCAGGGTGTGAAGGTTTTCCGTAATTTGCTCTGTGTTTTAGTTATGAAGAAATTTCTGATAAATCAATATTCGAAAGAGAAAATCAGGTGCTATGCCATCGTGTGAACGGTATTGCCAGGAGAAGGCACCCTTCCATTCTCATCAAACGGAAGAGACGCCAACCAGCACCCAGGGACCATTGCTGCGTACCGCAGGGACAGCCGCTGTGCTGAGGTCACAGCTGAGAGCCCTGGAAACACACGTCCCCGCACACGCGTCTCCCCTCCCACAGAACAAGGGTCTCTCACGTAGGTGCTAAGCAGAATGTGCCGGCTTCTGTCATCGTCGGGTGGATATTTCTGCAGCCGCCTCTTGCAGCATAGACCCATAGCACAGATGTCTCCGTGGACATTTGATGTGCACAGCTGTTACGTGGGCAGGTCAGAAGGTCAGTTTCCTTCAGCCACAGGAGAACGCATCTGTCACTCTCACCAGTAGCATCACGCTGTGGGGACACGAGTGAGTTACCACGGTGTCTACATGCTCCTGTCCCACCAACCTGCAGCATCGACCTGAGTGGACTTGACTGAGAGCTGTCACCATCCTACACACACATCCCCATTATACCTTGAGCCTGTGACTTGAGGAAAGAAAGGCTCAGAGGTGGTCTGCTCTATAACTCGTGCACTACGATCACTAAAGAATCTGCTTTGCCTTAAAAAATTGAATTTGGAAAATAAGATGTGCCTGTCATCTGCCCGTCAAGCAGAGCCCGGAATCGTTCTAGGCTCTTGGACCTCCATCACGGCGTGGGGCTGGATGTGTCCTGTCGTTCCACTGGACCCTACGTCTTTCAAGCTCATCACCAGGTGACACCAGTGGTCCCCTGGCCTTCTCTGGTGTTGGTCCTGGGCGCAGCTCTGGCTCCATGGAGTGGAGGCTACAGAAATGGGCTGCTTTCAGGTGCAGGCACGAGGCCCTCCTCTGGGACAGTCCTGGCTCCTCGTCCTCGGCCCCTGCCTCCATGGCTGCCCCTCACAGCGGGGTCTCTGTGGCCAGTCTGCAGCTCTGATGACAGGTGCAAACAAAACCACAGACACCCAGAATTTTGTGACCCTTAGCCCATGGGGTGGCCATGGATCCAAGAAGGCCCACTGGCTGGTTTCACCTCGCCTGCCGAGTGCTCCAAAGCCTCAAGATTTCACACAAAAACCCAGCTTCCTCTTCCTTTTTTAAAAACCAGAAGTTCCTGCTCTGTGGAGCCCTGCTCTTGGCTCCCTTTCTGTGGCCACAGGCTGGGCAGTCATGCATGGTGCCTGGAAAGAGCACACATCTGCAGCTAGTCCCCTCACACAGCCTTGTCCAGGGGACGCCAAGCCTGAGCCCGAGTCAGCATCTGCACTGCAGCCGGACGCCTGGAGACCGCTCAGGGACAGCACCCTGAGGAAGCCTGGCGGGCCGGCACCGGGCCAACCCTGAGGGCTGCTGCCCTGTGAGGACAGTGGGCAGGAGGGAGGTTGCCCATGGGGAGGGCCCCACAAGCCGATGGAAAGTGCACAGGCAAGCTAACCACATGAGCTGCACCTGCTCCCTCCCGTCATAAGCAAGCAGAGGGCAGGACCGACCGGGGTTTTTCACCTGCAGTGAGGAGCTCCCAATAATCCCCTTCCTGTGCTTAGCTCTTGGGACCACAGACACCACCTCAGGCCATCTCATGAGTCTGTCCTCCAGTGGGAGCACCTTCACACATGGCTGTGGGCAGCTCCCTGCCCGTCTAGGTTTAGATGCTTCGTGTGGTTGTGAAGGACTGTGTGTGGCTGTGTGTGGCTGTATGAGGCTGTGGGCAGCAAAATGCAGTTATAGGTGGCCATGCATGTGGCTCTGTGTTGTGCATGGCCAGGTGTGGCTGTGTGTGGCTCTGTGTGGTTGTGCATGGCTATGCTTGGCCATGCATGGCTGTGTGTGGCCGTATATAGTTGTACATGGTTGTGTGTGGCTGTGCATCACTGTGCATGAATGTGCGTGGCTATACATGGCTGTGCAAGGTTGTGTGTGGCTGTGTGTGGCCATGCGTGGCTGTGCTTGGCTGTGTGTGGCTGTGTGTGGCCATGCGTGGCTGTGCTTGGCCGTGTGTGGTCATGTGTGGCTGTGTGTGGCTGTACATGGCCATGTGTGGCTGTGTGTGGCTGTGTACAGCT
>PVHX01010323.1:5483-41946 GCA_004024805.1 Geosciurus inauris
GGAGCGCACACCAGGGGTCCAGCTCAGCAGAACACTCCAGGGTCCTTTCCCCTGTCTCTCCCTCCTCTCCTTTCTTTCTGTCTTCCCTTCCTTCCTCCCTCCCTGCTCCCCTCTCCTGGAGAGATGAGGAAGCTGGAGCAGTCTGAGGCTCAGTGGTTAGCTGTTATATATTACTGGTCACATATTTTACACTCGGCAGCATGAAAAAAGGGCATAAAATTGCAATTAAATGTCTGAACTGTTGCTATTTTGGAAATTAAAACAGCCTACATTATCCTCCGTGCAACTCTGCTTACTGACTCAGGGCTGAGAAGCAGTTATTCCCACCACTTTAACCGACTTCTTTCCCATAAAAACCCGTTGTTAATGGGTCCCCAGGGACCTCTGAAAATAACAAGATCTGTAATAAAGAAATTAATAACATGCAGAGCAGGCCACAGCTAAAAAGCTTTTTAGAATACATTAATGGTTCTGTTCTGAATGAGGGATATTTGCACCCACATCCCTCCCTCCTGCACTTGATGGCTGCTTGGTGCCAGGGTGGGAGGGGGATGAGTGGGCTTCTTGGCTGCAGTAGCAGCCGGGGTTATCTCAGGGATGGGGTGGTCAGCCACCCTCTGGGGGTCACACACCCCGGGGTGCCAGGCTCCCTGTGGACCACAGAGCCCAGCAACCCCTCACCCTAACCCACTCCGCTTCCTCCATCTCCCTCTTACCTCGTCCCTGGTTCTCTTCTACCATTTCTAGCCTGCACTCCCCTATCCTCTGTCTCAGGTCACTTTCTGTTCCCATCTGTTCCATTCTGTTGTGGTCTCCCTGCCTCTCTCCTCTGCTCACTCTGGGCCTCTAGGACACCTCTCTCTGCAGCTGCCTCCATGTTTCTGGGCCGCCCTCATTCCTCATCTTTCTCTCACCAGTTTTCTGTTTTCTGTGTCTCCATTCCACATTCTGCCACTTCCTCAGTTTCTCTATCTCCACCTAAAGGCTTTTCTATGACTCCCTCCATTTCTGCTCTCCATCTATATCTGCACATCCATGTAAGTCATGCGCTGCTTAACCTTCTGAGAAATGCCTTGACACTGTGTGGACATCACAGAGTACACTTCCCCAAACCCAGCCCCCTATGACGTCACTGGACGATATAATCATATGGCGCCACTGCTGTATATGCAGTCTATTGTTGATCAAAATATCGTTATATGTTACATGACTGTGTATGTGTGTGTATGCATGTCTAAGTTTATACATGTATATATCACATACACATGTGTATATGTATAGTATATATACCATCTACACCTTATATAAAGGATCTTTGTCTAACTCTTTCTCTGTCACCCTCCTCCATCTTGTTTTCCACTCCTACTTCTCTGTCCCTGTGTGTCCCTCACCTTTCTGCCTCCCTCTCCCATGCCCCCAGACCTCTCCTTCACAAACCCCCACATATTCTCTGTGTGAATTCAAATCTCCTTGTCCTTTTGTGCATCCAAGGCAACATTGGGATTTTTCTACACTTGATTTGGAAAAGAAGTGGCCACAAAGAAAATACAGCTGCCTAGAAAGTGTCAAGATCCCCCTGAAATTCCGTGTTCCCTCTCCGCATGGGGCCAGGAAGGCCTTTGGGGGCACATGATGAGCTGTGAGGAGTGGGGGTCATTCTCCACCTCTTGCCCTCCCCTAGTGTTGAGGACAGGCTTTGGAATTAGACCACCTTACCCACTGACTGTGGAACTTGGGATAAATCATTAAAATTCTCTGAGTGCCAGTTTTCCTATCTGTAAAATGGGAGGTAATTAATTTTTGCACATTTTAGCAATCGAACATGGACACAATAAATGGAAAATAGAAATAAGTTGGCAGAAACATTTTACAAGGGATGTTTCAGCTCTTCCCATCCAGAGATGGAGCCCATTTCTCTACCCTTTTGATATGGCCTGGCCTGAGACAGGCTATGACCAATGGGATACAGCAGGGTGGCACTTCTGAGCTTGACCTCTCCAGGGACTCCTGCCATTGCCATGAAAACAACCCTGGCTAGCCTGCTGGAGGATGAGAGGCTAGTGGGCAGAGACCCCCCTGTCCCAGCTGAGCCATCTCAGGCCAGCCAGCCCTCTGCCGGGGAGGCAGCACCTGCAGATAGTAATGGAGGCCAGCTCTGGTCAGCAGAACCACCCCACCAGAACCTTTTCATCTTGCAAATGTAAAATTCTGTACCCATTAAACAAGTCCCTATGTCCCCTCCCCAGCTCCCAGCAACCACCATTCTCCTTTCTCTATATAAACTTGACTTCTCACAGTGTTTGTCTTTTGTGACAGGCTTATTTCACTTAGTACAATGTCCTCAAGGCTCACCCGTGGTTTTTAAGTTTTGTTTGGCAAGCACTCCACCACTGAGCTGAGCCCCAGCTTTTTTATTAACTTAGCATCCTCCTGCCTCAGCCTCCAGAGTATCTGGGATTACAGGCCTACACCCTGTGGTTCCTCTGCATATTGATGTTGTTTCAACTCTCTAAATTCGGGGGTACTTTGTTACTCAGCAAAAGATGACTGCTAGGGGCTGGGGTTATGGCGCAGTGGTAGCGTGCTCGCCTAGCACGCGGGAGGCACTGGGTTGGATCCTCAGCACCACATAAAAATAAAATAAAGATATGGTGTCCACCTACAACTAAAAAATAAATATTTTTTAAAAAAAAGATGACTGCTAGATGTTCCTTCATCATTATTCATCCTGCAGACACATTTGTTTTTTTTTTTTCTTCTGATGATTTGTCAAAACATTTTTTTCTTTGTCCTCTAGAAGTTTGAAAGTCATATATTCTGTGTCTTCTCTTTTAATGGTTATCATTAAGGGTATTTTTTGCCCTTAGATTTTTGGTATCCATTATTAAACATAGTTTTAATAAAAGGGTAATCAGAATTTATGTGATTCACCTAAAAAAAGTGACATTTTTTCTCTCCTTCTTGCATACACACATACACATGTGCACACACACACACACACACACACACAGAAACTTTCAGGTTCAAACTGTGATTTCAGTCTATTTAAATACTTTTTTCAAACTACCACTAGTTGTTAAAAATCACCAATATGTGTTACCCTTTTCTTGCTTATGTGGCTCACCACTTCCTGGTGGCTTTGTTATTCTTCCCCCAAGAATTCATCTTTTATCAGCTCTGAGCCAGCCTGTGAGTGGCACACTTTCTACTTTCATGGATGTCAGCTATGCCTTCAGATGACCTTGAAGTTTGAATGATGCTATAGAACCCCAGGTTCAAAGCTGTTTCCCTTTCAGCACATAAAGACATGATCCTACTTTTTTCTTGCATCCAATGCAGATGCAAAGAATTTCTTCCTTTTGGTGGGGAGAGGTCACTTTTATGATTTCTGTTAACTCCAGTAGATAAAAGTTTGCATTTTTAAATCTAGTCTCTTGATTTCTTAACTCTTCTTTCATACTTTTCTTCTCTTTTTCTCTCTGTGCTATGTTCTGGAAAACTCCTGCAGCTTGATTGCCAGCTCATCATTTACGTGTTAGCAAAGGAATGCTCAGGATGCACCTTCTCCTGCCGTTCTAGGTCTGCATTTTTTCCTGATTAATTTGCTTATAACTGTAGTAAAGTAATATAACAGAATTTAGCCACATAACCATCTTAGCCATGTTCAAGTGTACAGGTCAGTGGCATCAAGGACATTCACAGTGCCATACTGCCATCACCACCAGCCGCCTCCAGAACTCTTTTTATCTTGCAAAATTGCGACTTGGTCCCCATCAAACACAAACTCCCCACTCCCCCCGCTAGCAATCCCCAATCTACATTCGCCATGAATCCGGCTTACCTAAGTACCTAAGTATGCCAGGTAAGGTGACCACACAGGTTTTCTCCTTTTGTGTCTAGCCTATTTCACTTCACATGTCCTCAGGGTTCAACTGTGTTGTAGCTTGTGCCAGAATTCCCTTTCTTCTCGAGGCTGGATAGTGTTCCCCTGTAGGTACACCCCACAAGGTATCTATCCATTCATCTGTTGGTGGACAGCAGCGGCTTCCACCCTTTGGCTACGGTGAAGAGGCTGTCATGGGGGTGTGTGCGCTGATATCTGTCTTGAGTCCTTGTTTTCAATTCATCTGTCTCTACCCAGAACTGGAGTTGCGGAATTATATGGCAATTCCGTTCTTTTTTTTCTTCTGAATATCTACACTGTTTTCCATAGCAGCCACACCATTTTACATTCCTATGAACCATAACCCAGGTGTACTGTGAATGTACTTAACACATTTACAAATGGTTACGGGATAAAGTGTGTTATGTGTATTTTACCATAATTTATCCACCTACGATCAACACTTGTTATGTTCTGCACACACACACACATTAAGTATGTGGACATACGTATGTGTGTGCGCATGGATTGAATGCAGAGGTGGTCTACCATTGAGCTATATCCCTCCCCTCCTTTTTGTGTGTGACTTGTTAAGTTGCCCAGACTGACTTCAAACTTGCCATCCTCTTGCCTCAGTTTCCTGAGTAGCTGGGATTACAGACGTGCACCACCAGACCTTACTATTTATTTTATTTTTAAAAATATATATATATATTTTAGTTGTAGATGGACACAGTACCTTTATTTTATTTATTTATTTTTATGTGGTGCTGAGGATCGAACCCAGTGCCTCACACGTGCTAAGCAAGTGCTCTACCAACTACAACCCCAACGAGCTACAACCCCACCCCCCCTGCTATTTATTTTTGATAGTGGCCACCCTAATGGTTGTGAGGTGACAGGTCTGGATTTTTATTGGGATGGGCGCCCAGCCATCCCCACTGATGGGGTGAGGCGGGGTGTAGACAGAGCTGTGATGAGCTGCAAGATCCTCCTCGGGACCAAGGCGCTCATTTGGCTGCCAGCAGTGTAGGCTGCTGACAGCTCGCATCTAAACCCCTCCCTCCCCAGGAATTGCCCTTGTCCAAAGGGCAATTTGTCTGGCTTCCCTTGGGATGCTCCTACCCTGGGATGGCACACCTCCAATTTCTGAGCCTGCGTTGCCTCAACTCAGAAGCACTCAGAGGGGCCGTCCCAGCCCCATAGCCACATGGCGGCTCACCTTCACCCTCCCCCTGCTGCTCACTCACTGTAGTTCTTGGGAGCAGGAAGGACCTGATACAGGCACGTATCCCTGTGCCCAAGGGAAACAGTTTGAGAACCGCCCCACTGAACACTGGGTCAGTTCTCAGGAGACCGACAAGGGGTGGTCAGGTGCAGCAGCATCTGGTTGCCCAGCCGCATGGCCCTGAGCTTGGGGCTCTGCGTTGAGACATGCCCTGCCTCAACCAGCACCCATCCCACCATGTCCCCAGGACCCAGATGGCTCTGGCCCCGGAAGGGGCTGACTGCTGTCAACAATTCACTGAGGACTTTCACCTTGACCAGGAAGCCTCAAGGGCTGAAAGATCCTTCCCAGACACTGACCTGCAGTCTTGGTCTGCAGGATGGTCCATTTCACACTGTACCCTTGGAGCATGCTGGTCCCCAAGAGGAATGCCCCTCCCACTGTGGCAAACTCCAGCTGGTCCTTCTTAGTCCAGCCCAAGTGACTCTGTTCATGAAGCTTTTCCTGATACCCCTCACCACACAGGTCTAAGGATGGACTGCAGCCCCTAAATTCCTTACATGCAGGTATGTGTTGCCCCAACTAGACCAGGTGCCCCTTGAGGGCAGAGTTTGGATTATGTTCTTCTTCTTTTTTTTTTTTAATTTTTTTTTTAGTTGTAGATGGACACACAATATCTTTATTTTTATGTGGTGCTGAGGATCGAACCCAGTGCCTCACGCATGCGAGGCAAGCGCTCTACCACTGAGCCACAATCCCAGCCCGGATTGTGTTCTTCTTGATGCCACTTGAGCACCTGGCCTAGAGCAGGCACCATGACTGTGACTGCAAGAGATGGGCCTGGCTCGGCCCTGGGAGCTCCAGGGGACCTGTCTGCTCTTGTTCCAGTAATGCCAAGACGTCTCAGGAGAGTTGGTTCTGTCACAGGTGAGACTGTTCCACTGCCCAGACCCCGAGGGCCTGCATCTGTCTGGGCACGCAGACGCCCCAGCCAAGAAGGAAGTGTCCCAGGGAGCAGGGATGAGGGGAGGCGAGCGTGCTTGCAGAGCGCACAGTGCAAGAAGTGTGGACGCAGGCACCCACCTGCCCTGCTCACCCCAGCAGGGAGCCCTCTTGCATTTCTCCCCTGAGAACCTCACTTGCCTCTCCCTGCCTGGAATAATAACAGCATCACAGCCACATCTGACATATGGGAAGCAGACTCTGTGTGCAGGCCTCTAAACCAGTCACTTGACAGGCATTAAGTCCCCTAATCTGCTCAACACCCTTAGAGATGGGAACTTCAACATCTTTATTTTGTAAATGAGAATATAGGTGAGTGACTGCCAACCTACACAGAGCTTTGCCCACAGCCTGGCCTGGCACCGTGCTGTCCTGACCCTGGAGAAAGAACCACTTCCCTCCACAGAGTTCTGCCAGGTTCCTCCAGCACCCCCAGACTGTTCCCACCCCTGGACCTTTGCACATGCTGTGCCACGCACCAAGTAAACTTCCAGTGTCATATTTTCCAGGATCTTCCCAGGAACCCTGTGCAGCAGGCACTGTGGTTCTCCCTCTTTTATGGGTGAAGAAACTGAGTCATGGAAAGGGATGGTGGCTGACCTGTGGCCACCCAGGGTGCCAGCAGTAGAGCTGGGAAAGGTTCTCCTCTCCTGTCTCCCCCCTGCGCTCCTCTATGAGACCTTCCACCAACCCTCACCTCATCAGGTATTTATGGTTTTGCCCATAAAAGGACAAGCCATCCCGATAAGATAGAAACATTTTATGGGGCAACAAAAATATAGATAAAATTTTATAGTGCAAATCAGGGGGAGGAAAGTATTAAGTTCCACAAACACCTTTAAATTTTAAACAGCCCCCATCGCAGGGTCCCTGGAGCCAAACTTAAATAATGGATCAGAAAAGGGATAAATCTCCCGGGTCCCCTGTGTGATGGTGGGAGAGACCTGATCGACAAGCAGACAGGAAGGGGGAGGGCGGTGACGGCCGGTGCAGCGCTGGGCCCTGGCGGCCGCATTGCGGGCACATAGCCTCGTCTTTATTGTACTTATAAAATATACATGGCCCTTTATTGAATTGCCTGCTGTCGAAATCTGCAAGAACGTTATTGCCTTTTACTGTCCTGGAGAGAAGCAGAGCAGCAACATCTGTGTAATTTCATAAGATGCAGGAGCCATAAATCTGATTGTGCCGGATGTAAGATCGATCGTAAAAAGTCACGCATTGAACAGAGATCGGGGATGCCGGGAAGCTGCAGAGACAGGAGCAGCTTGGGGGGTGCCGCTCTGCACTCCGTATGTGTGGTGCTAGATGGGGCCCTGGCCAGCAGGTGCTCTGGAGGATCAGGGTCCTCCCTGGGGTCAGAGCCTCAGATAGGTCCTGGTGCTGAGGGGAGGGGCCCCAGGCCCGGTCAAAACCTTCTCGCAGCACCTGGGAGACCCACCTACCCGAGAGAAGCAAGAGCTGTAAGGGGCGCAGGATTCGCCGTCCTTGGTTCATAGAAGGGACAGAAGATGTAGTCACACACATAGGCCTATTCACTGCCTCACTTTCAGGGACACACCCAGGGACGCCCAGGTACAAATGACAGATATCTCTACCACCCACAATGACCTGGTTGCCTGAATCTTCTCTTGTATCAAAACCTGCCTTGTAGTTTCATAAAGGCTCAACTATTTTGGATAGATAGATGAGCAGATACAGAGATAGATGCAGAGATACTGATAGAGGGGATGGAGAGGATTAAATCCCTCACTTTCCCTCCACGCTTAGAACTAATGAGGAATAAGGCAGAGGAACGGTCACAGGGTCTGCCAAGGAGCCATCAAGCTGAATTGGAGGGCGTGGCACAGTGGCTTCCTTGGAAATTTGTCCCTTCCACTTGCAGGCTGTCCCCTGCAGGGGAAGAGCCTCTCAGGGAAGCCTCCGATCCCCTGTCGGAAGGCCAGTGGACACCATCCCTGGAGCAGTCCCAGGGGTCAGGACTGCCCAAAGGGTCTGAGTGGAGGAGGTTGGGTTCCCCCGAAATGCACCAAGCTGAGTCTCACCTCATGTAATCCGTGTATGATCTGTTCATACAATCCGTGAGGGGTGCAGAGACAGGCCGGAACCATTCCTCATGGAAATACAAATCCTCATAGCAATAAAGGTATGTCCACCCCTGGCGTCTCCCCTGAGATGAAGTCCTAAGAAACTCATCAGAAAAGTATACTGAGTTTGGAAAAGATCACACCAGACTGCCATGCTCTCTGAATGCCTGCAAGTTACTCTGTCTTAGTCACAGCTGTTCTTCCCTTGTGTGAGAAGTTGTGTGAGAAGAGACAAATCTTTAAGGGCAGGAAACTGATGTACGGATAGGAACTGATTGATCCCAAAGAGATGATCTTGCAACAGCACTGAATTAGCTCCTGCTGCTGTGTAACAAATTGTCCCAAAACAGAGGGGTTTGAGACAAGAATATTTGCTATCTCACGTTTTCTTGGAGGTTTGGACCCTACCAGTTGTGGTTTAGCTGGGTCCTCAGCTTTAATGTCTCTTAGAGGCTGCAGTCAAGGTCTTGACTGAGGCTGCAGTCATCTCAGGGGTCAACTGGGAGAGGATCTGCTTTCAAGCTCCTGCATGTTGTTGTTGGCAGGATTTAGTTCTGCACTGCCAGGTGGGGACACTCTTGGCTCCACCTCACAGGACCCTCTCTGACATAGCAGCTTGCTTCATCCAAGAGTGCAAGCTGAGAAGACAATAGAGAGAATACTAGCAGTCCAAATATGGAAGACTGTGCAACCTAATCCCAGAAGTGACAACTCATAACTTTTGCCATATTTTATTCCTTAAAAGCAAGTCAAACTCAGGGGGAGGCATGAATACCAGGAGGTGAGAACATTAGGCACAACGTGAGAAACTGCCTATCACAAGCACTCTTTCTTCTAGAAGGTTCTCTTCCCCAGCCACGAATAGAACCCAGAAGGATCTCTGAAATTTGTGGTACAGGGGAGACCATAGTAAGAAGGCAGACTAGTGGGTACAACTAGAGTTGTCACCAGGACCAAAAAGAGGTGGCCCTGAATTCAAGAGTGGAACTTAGTACATTGAAGCCTGAGACTTCCTCCTCAGAGTAGATGGGATAGCAGGATTGTTCCTGCTACTAAACCATGGCCAATCTCATCTTCCCTTGCCACCTTCCACCATAGGCCAGAAAGTTGTCACCTTGTCCCCAGCCTCCTTTGCAACTGGGATAGCCACATGACCCCATTCTGACAATGAAGTGTAAGCATTCAGGGTGAGTTCTGAGTAAAAAACAGCTCGTTCCATCTATCACTCCCTCCTTCCTGCCTGGGATGCAGACATGTCGACCAGAGCAGTGGCAGCCACCTTGTGACCATCAGTTGACAACCACAAAGACAGAAAGGACTGCCTGCTAAGAATTAGAAAGAAGAAACTTGAAGGCATCACGGAGGGGTCAACCACCATAGCAGCCACCTCCTTCCAGTCTTTCTACGTGAGAAAATAAACTCCTACTTGTCTGAGTCAATTTTGCTGCTTTCTGTTACCAACACACTCAAACACGTCTAACTGGCTGCTAGTGGCAACCAACAGAAAGAACTGCGACTTTGAAAATGGATCTCCTGGCAGCAATGCATCAATTAGGGTACAGATTTCACAGGGCAGAGACTGATGAAAAAGGATTTAACAGACATGCAGTCTAATTTGGCAAGAGGGTGGGGAAATGATCACTCTTCCGTACTATTGGTAGAAGTATAAATTGGGTTAACCTTATTAGAGAATAATTTGGTTATACTTTTTTTTTTCAGGGCTGGGGCTTAAACCCAGGGCCTCACACATGCCAGGCAAGTCTCTACTGCTGAGCTACTCCCTGGCCCTTAGCTATATTCATTGCACTATATAATGCATAAAGTCTTTGACCTAGAAACCTTGTTTCTATAAGTCTATTCCAAAGAAACAGTCACGTACCTGTGTGGCATGATAAGCATAAGAATGTTCATTTAGCATGGCTTCTAATAGCAAGAACTAGAAGCGACCTATATTTACACGGGCAGGCACACTTTTAAATAAATTGTGGTTGAAACCTATGTCACCCACTAAGTATGGTATCCCTGGCCACGTGTGGTTACAGGGCACTGGACATGTGACTAGTCCAAATCAAGATCTGGTATAAGTGTAAGATAAACACTGGATTTCAAAGATTCAATATTTAAAAAGAATATAAAGTATCTCAATAATCTTATATCATTTGTGTGTTGACATTGTAATATATTAGACAAATGGGGTGAAGTAAAACATATTAGTAAACTTAATACCACTTGTTTGATTACATTTTTTTTTCCAATTGGGGCTACTAGAAAATTAAAATTAAAGTGTGATTCACATTCTATTCCTATCGGACAGTACTGTTTAAATAAACAGAATCCTACACAGCCTTTTAAATAGTGAGGTAGATATGAGTGCACATTTGGAAATGTGCCCACAATATGTTATTAAATTAATAAAGAATTTGTAGAAGTAGAAAATTAGGATGATCCTCATTTTGTAAAAGAACAAAAGCATTGTGCATGTGGACAGAATTCTTAAAAGACATAGTAAGCCACTAACTTGGAATGAGCTTTGGGAATCGCTTTTTATCTCTTATGCTTCTATTATTATTTAATTTTGCTGCATCAAGCACAAATTCCTTCTGCAATTTAAATATGTTGTAATGGGAAAGAGAGAGGACAAGCAGCAGCAGGACAGTAGCTGTCACACGTTAGCCATAGAAACTTACACTTCAGAAGTATAAATATGAGTGCAAATATAGAGGGGCGGTTCAGAGAGGAAAGGCCAAGCAAGACAGCCAGTCAGGGTCCCCATGCCACTGCATCGCATCCTGGATGCACTTGCCCACTGCTTGTCACTCCTGCACTAATGCTTGTTAGATATTCTGACCACCCTCGCTGACCTCCAGGCACTGAGGCTGGATGTGCCACCAAGTCCTCTGGAGCAAGGGACCCAAGAGGCGAGTCCTCTGTGCTGCTATTTGATCACTTTGCATGTAGGAAAGACTAATTTGCAAATAAGGGATGTTCATATCCAACCAGCTTGGGAGAGAAGGGGGTGTCATTGTCTTAGGGTCTGGGGTCTTTACTGTCTGGCAGTCTCTCTAGATCTTCAAGATTAGGCAAGGGGCTGGGGTTGTGGCTCAGTGGTAGCGTGCTTGCCTAGCGCGTGTGAGGCACTGGGTTCCATCCTCAGCACCACATAAAAATAAATAAATAAAATGAAGTTATTGTGCCCGCCTACAACTTAAAAAAAAAAATTAGGCAAAGGCTTAACAAGCGCCAGAATGTGGGGTTTATATCTGTCAATCACTTGCACAGCCACAGGCCCTTGGTCAAATGGCTCAACCTGCATGTGCCTCAGTTTTATCTACAATATGGGATAATATGAGTTTCTACCTCATAGATTTCCTGTGAAGATGAATAAATTAAAATATTTAACTTGCCTAGAATAATGCCTGGTGCACAGTGAGCAGTCCACAAATGCATTTTTTTTTTTTTTTTTTGGGTACTGGAGATTGAACTCAGGGGCACTTGACCACTGAACCACATTCCCAGCCCTATTTTGTGTTCTATGTAGAGACAAGGTCTCACTGAGTTGCTTAGTGCCTCGTCACTGCTGAGGCTGGCTTTGAACTCGCGATTCTCTTGTCTCAGCCTCCCAAAGTGCTGGGATTACAGGTGTGCGCCACAGCACCAGGCTGGTAAGGTGGATTTTTATGCATTTCTCCATTACTTCCATTTTAGTTAGCTCTTGCATCATCATGACCAAAATACCTGATGAGAATGATGTAGAGGAGGAGAGGTGTACTTGGCGCTTATGATTTCAGAGTTCTTTGTCCAATGCTTTGGGCCCAAGTTGAGGCAGTACTTCATGAGGGAAAAGCACTGCAGAGAGAAGCTTCTGTCTTCATGGCAGCGAGGAAAGAAGGAAGGGGGGGGGAAGGTGGGGAGAGCAGACTCTCTGGGACATGTCCCTGGGGACCCACCTGCTCTAACCACCTCCCACCTTTCTACGGTTCCCACCCAATCGGTCCATTCAAACTAAGATGGACCAATCAGATTACAGCTTCTAGAATCCAATGATTTCACCTTTGAATATTCCTGCATGAACAATTTTGGGGGGACACCAGATATTCAAGCCATAACAATTTCTATACTTGTGTTTTCCCTTCCTGAGGTCACAGTCTCCCTGCCAGATCTCAAAGAGAAAAGCACATAGACAAAGCTGCAGTGGCAGGGTGCAGGACCAGTCATGCCCCCTAAACTGACCCTTAATGGGGATGGGCCCCTGATCAGAGTGAGAGTTCCCGAGCTGCTCACTGAGACTCCCCAAGCCCATCTAGTCTTGCAACCTGGCACCTTCTCACCTTTCCCATGCTCACTGAGAAATCTCTCGCCATGGCACCACCCGGATAACCATTGCCTGAGAGTTCTTTAGTAAGCATGGCTTCCTGGAGCCTCCCTCATCAGGTAAAGGGCAGCAAGGTCTCAGGTAAATGGGATCATTGGGCTGGGCAGAGGATGCAAAATGACTTGGCCTCAGTGTTGTTATTGTGATTGTTCCCTTCCATTCATTCTTGAATTTTCAAAGGGTCAAGTTCAAGAACCCCACTCGTGTACTAAGGTAGAATCGCCAGAGCAGTAGAAAACTTGCTGGACCACATGTCCCCAGGACCTTGTCAGGGAGTCTCTATGATGCATTTGCCATGTTCCTAGCTATGCAGCAAGACACATCATGACACCTAGCAGGCCTTGTCCCTGACCCCACCAGTGGAAAGCCAGGTGATGTCCACTAGCTGTCTGCCTGGTCTTCACATCCACCTTGTCCAGAAGCTTCCTGGCACTCCTCCCCACAGACCACACCTGCATGAGTCCTACATTTGCATTCCAGGCCCAGGGAGGAGGTGACAGAGAGAGGTAAGGGGAGCAAGAAAGTTCTTATTACTGTCCTGCCCTGAGGGGACATCATGCTCTCCAGGCTTGACAGGAGTGCAAAGGTAAGTTTCCTTCTTGGGTCTTTACATGGACTCTTCAAAGGCCTTTGGTCACAGTGTTCTCTCTCCTTGCTCCCCTTGACCCCCAGGCAATGCCCCTTATTCCAGGTGCTGGTTCACTCCCTCTTCAGCTCTGGGCAACTGTGTTTGGCTTGCCTTTGTTGGTGTGTCAAGCCCACATTTGGTCCACAGGAAGCACCTAAATAGCCTCAGCCAGGACAAAGCGTGGGAGTAGAAGCCACTGTCACATGGACATCCCTCATTTAATTCCAACAGCCAGACTTCTCAGGTGGGGATCAGATACAAGTTCCTATATTGGGGGCCACATGGTAAACTGTCCAGTTGGTTCCACTGAAACTCCTCAGACTAGGCTTAAGGGCTGGGGCAGGCACCTTCTGCCTAACCCCTGGGGACTGGGAGCTCCCAGCACACCAACAGCTCTCTCCAAAAGATGTGCCACAGATCTTTTTGCAGCCGCCATCCCACCCTCTTCATACACAAGGTGTGGAGATGGGTGAGAGGGGCGTCTCATCAGCTTTCCAGACACACCTGCTTTCCACAGGTCCCACATGACAGTTGGTCTCCTGATTCCCGCTGGTATCTAATGTCTTTTGCTGAGGACTTGGCCCCAAATCAACATCCCATAATATTGTTGTTGGAATAGCAATATAAGAACCAGAACTATAGGAATATTGCCACAAATTTCTAGATAAATGCAATACAGGAAAAAATAACAAATTGTCAGCGGACATCTAATTTGCCATACTGAGCATGAGACAGAAAACATTATTTATAGAGTTCTGGAGAGGAAAGGATTATGATGCTAGAATTCTATGCCCAATCAGATGTTATTCATATAAGATAAAGGAATTTCAGGCTCGGGGTTTACTTCAGTGGTAGAGCGTGTGCTTATCATTCATGAGGCCCTGGGTTTAATTCCCAGCTTCCCTCCCCAAAAAAGGTTCCCCAAAATTTCAGACCTGTACTACCAGTATATTCTTTCTGAAAAAGTTATTCAAAGAAGAATCATCAAGAAAACTGTGATCTGGGGGCTGGGATTGTGGCTCAGTGGTAGAGCGCTTGCCTCGCATGCGTGAGGCCCTGGGTTCGATCCTCAGCACCACATACAAAGCAATAAAATAAAGACATTGTGTCCATCTACAACTAAAAAAAATATTAAAAAAAAACAACAACACTGTGATCTACAAGAAACATGGGTAAGAGATCAAACCTGTTAAGCTTAAAGCTCATTCTAACCAAAGGCTGACAATGTGGGTTGTAACATGTTAAATAATCTTTCAAAAAGAATCCTTCAAATATGAGGCATATAGTAAAAAAATTACTAATAATGCACAATGTACCTTATATGCTAATTTAGTGTTTTGAAGTATGGGTGGTAAAGAAAGGAATATTAACATGTTCTGAAGGTCAAATCTTGTTTGGGGATTGTACATCGTTTGTACTGATAAGATGTACAGTCACTAAGAAAATGTGGTAATATCCATTTGTTGAACATTTACCTGGATAATTTTGTTTAATCTCATAGCAATTATGTGAAGTAAATGCTATTTTTGTCCCATTTCATAGTTAAGGAAGCTGAGACTTAGAAATATTAAGTAATTAATTGATTTGGTAAGAGGAAGGGCCAAGATTTGAACCCTCGTATCCTAAGACCAGAGTTTGTTCCCAGACACTGAGTGAAGAGTTCATCATGTTCATCAGATACACGGACAGATACACTGAAAAAATATATAATGCAAAAGCTTTAATGCAAGGAAAATTTTATAAAACCACAACTAGAATGGGAGATTTTAAAACACATGTCTCAGAATTTAACACTTCAAATATTTTAAAAATCAAATAGACTACCTAAATAACCAAATCAACAAGACTGTTGTAATATATCTAGGTAGAATTTGAACAGGGAATACTCTTGTTTTCCTCAAATGCTCACAGAACAAATAGACAAATTGATTAAGTAATGAGTCTCAAAATAAACCTCAATAAATTCCAAACACTAGAAACTACACAGGCAATTTCAACAAATCAATAAGAAAAAGACAAATGACTAGATAGAAAAAATGGGCAAAGGATAGAAAGGGACTATGTACAAATGAGGATATATAAATGGCCAAAAGTATATAAAAAGATGCTCAAACCTCACTAGCCAACATGGAACCTGCAATCAAATCAATAAGATAGTATTTCTTTTCACCTAATAGATTGGGAAAAAACAAAAAGTTGATTATCAGTTGTTAGTAAAGGGAGAGAGACTTTCTTTTAATAATAGTGCTTGTGTAATATATATTGGCATGGCCGTCTTAAAGAACAATTTGGAATTATCCATTAATAGCGTAAACACACATGACTATGTCGCACAGCAATTCCATTTGCAAAATACAGCCTGTGCTTCCAGTGCTGGCCCAGAGAAGGCCACTATAGCTTCTCTCTCACTGACTACAACTTCAAGGCTGGACAAAATGCAAATTGAAACTACTTGAGGACTCAGAAAATAGAGGGGAGTGAGGGGGTGGGGCTGTGAGGATGGGAAGGACAGTAGAATGAGACAGACATTATGACCCTAGACACACTACTGGAGTGACTCTGCACCATGTACAGCCAGAGGAAAGTTGTGCTCCATTTGTGTACAATATGTCAAAATGCATTCTACTGTAAAAGAGAGAGAGAAAAAAGAAAGAAAGAAAGAGAGAGAGAAAGAAAGAAAGAAAGAAAATAGCAAGTAGATTGGTGAAGGGACCAAAACTTGAAGAAAGGTCCTTATGGGACGAGATTGCTGAGTGCATTCGTCCTTTATCACCCAGTGGTGACCTGTGGCGACCTAAATAAGAAACTGTGGAGCAGGTGCAGGAAGCAAAACCTCCCAAAGAAACCCAGTTTCCTGGAAAGGGCCTGGAAGGGGTCTCTGTGAGTCAGAGAGAGAAGGGTCTCTCTTTTTCTCTGTTGACCTGTCCTATGGGTGATCCTTTCAAAAAGCTGCAACTGTGATAATGAGGTAGTGGCATAGAAATACCAAGAGAAAACCCATCTTTCTTGCCAGATGAATTAGGAAAAGGGGATATGGAGAAGAAATTCCCCATCCTGTCTCTCTTAGCATTGCCCTGAGGGTGGCCCAAGTCATGTGAAGCTGAGCAACAGCACAGGTGGCTCAAATCCTACAAAAAACTCTATCTAGTAGCCAGAAGACTGGTCTAAACACTGTCTTCCAGCTGGAAGACAAAGTTGTCAAATTGAGCTGAACATTCACATATGTGCACAAGGGTGTGTCTACACACACACAAGATCCAACTTGAATGTCACCATACTACTTGAAAGTCACCATAATACAACTACAAAGATAAAGTAAAATGATAGAAAAGTATATATCTGTAAATATTGAACAAAAGATAGCCAAAAATAGTAATATTAATATCAGACAGAGAAGACTTCAGAACAAGAAATATTTCCATAGACCAAGAGATATGTAATAATAAACAATTCATCAAAATATAAAAACCCTAAATGTGTATATATTTAACAATGAGCTTCAAGCTGCATGAAGCAAAAACTGTTAGAACTAAAATGAGAAATATAGAAATTCACTATTATAATTGGTGAGTCAAACACTCTTCTTTCACTAAGCAATTGAAAAATAAACAAAAGTTAGCAAGGATAAAGAAGATCTGAGCCGGGCACGATGGCACAAGCCTGTAATCCCAGCACTTAGGGAGGCTGAGACAGGAGAGTCACGAGTTCAAAGCCAGCCTCAGCAATGGCGAGGCGCTGAGCAACTCAGTGAGACCCTGTCTCTACCTAAAACACAAAATAGGGCTGGGGATGTGGTTCAGTGGTCGAGCTTTCCTGAGTTCAATCCCCAGTACCCAAAAAAAAGAAGATCTGAGCATCACTGTCAACCATGGGACCTGCCTGACAGTCTATGTAACAAGAGCAGATACACATTCTTTCAAGTGTGCACAGAACCCTCATGAAAACAAGCCATGTTCTGGATCATAGAACAAACCTTCAAATTTTTAGAGGAATAAAGGTCAGCCAATGTTCTCTAATCATAACATAATTAAGCCAAAACCTAATAACAAGATATTATTTATTTAAATATTTATTTATTTTTGGTGGTACTGGGGATCTAACCCAGGGGTGCTCCCCCACTGAGCTATATCTTCAGTCCTTTTTTTTTTTTTTTTTGGTACCAGGGACTGAACTCAGGGGCATTCGACTACTGAGCCACATCCCCAGCCCTATTCTGTGTTTTATGTAGAGACAGGGTCTCACTGAGTTGCTTAGCGCCTTGCCATTGCTGAGGGTGGCTTTGAACTCATGATTCTCCTGTCTCAGCCTCCCTAAGTGCTGGGATTACAGACGTGCGCCACTGTGCCCTGCTTCCATAGTCCTTTTTATTTTTACCTTAAGACAGGGTCTCACTAAATTGCTGAGTCTGGCCTCAAACTTGCAATCCTTCTTTTTCTGTCTCCTGAGTAATGGGCACATGCCACCAACACCCAGCTGGAAGATACCTTTTAAAACCACTCAATATTTTGAAATTAAGCAGCATAGTTCTAAATAACCCATGGCTCAAAGAGGATATCTCAAGAGAAACTTAGAGAATATTTTAGGCTTAATGAAAATACTACATAGAACATTTTGTGGGAGAAAAGGGCTGAGGGATGGGAAAGGGGAGTTGTTGTGCAGTGAGTAGAGAGTTTCAGTCCCGCAGGTGGTAAAGTTCTGGAGAGATGCTGTGTAACAACAGTGACCAAGACTGTATTCACACCTAAATGTGCTAAGAACATAGGTTTCATATTGTATTTTATTATAATAGAAAATAGATAATGGAATGCAGCTAAAACCTTGCCTAGAGGGAAATTCATAGCATACATGCTTATATTTTTTAAAAAGAAGGAGATGATCAGATGAAATACGTAAGCTTCCATCTTAAGAAGTTATATAAAATTAAAGCCAAAACAACAGAAGGAACACATAATTAATATAAGCAGTAATTAATAAGATAAAGGACAGAAAAATATTAGAGATGACCAAATCAAACTCTGGTTCTTTGAAAAGATCAATAATTGCTAGTCATCTCACTTTATACCCTTAAATGCTTTTACTAATAAACAAGAAAAGTTACAAATAAATGAGCCAAACATTCATCTAAAAGAGTTAGGAAAAGACAAAATAAAGTAGGAAGAATTAATAAATAAAAAAGTAGACACTGCCTAGGCTTAATGCCCAACTCCACCACTTAGCTGTGTGCCATTACGCAAGTCATTTACTAATTTTGTGATTTATCTTATGTATCTGTAAAATGAAACAATAATAGTCTCTAACTGATACAGTTGTTTAAAAATGAAATCAGTTAATATAGCTTAGAACAGTGCTTGTCTCAGAGTAAGCCCTTGTAAATGTTTGTTATTATATGTCCCTACTGCAGCTACTACTATTACATTTATGGCAAGTCTGATGAAGAAAACAAAAAGTTAATAATAATAAATGCACTAATACATCATCACTAAGATCAGACCCAGAGAAAGAGAGAGAGAGAGGCAGAGAGAAATATAATAAACAGGAGTTTGGGTTATAATCCTGAAAGATATGATCCCAAACTCCATAATATCAAATGTTGAAATCACCAAAGATCAAAATTCCTACATCTAAAATCCCAAAAGACCAAAGACTCCAAAATATAATCCTGTAAAAATAATTTTAAAAATTATTCAGAAGATATTTATTTAAAATTTTAAAAGGATTTATTTGATAACACAACAAAACACTTCATAGGCCACTTCATGCAATAAAGCAGGTAATAATAACATATTTTTGCAAGCATAAACCCTCAGGTAGACTAACAGCAGTCACATTATACAGCAGTTATAACAAAAAGCACAGTCATAAATAAATAGATCAAAAAGTGAATAGGGGCTGGGATTGTGGCTTAGTGGTAGAGCGCTTGCTTTGCTTGTGGGAGGCGCTGGGTTCCATCCTCAGCACCACATATAAATAAATGAATAAATAAAGGCCTATCAACAACTAAAAAAAATTTTCAAAAAAGTGAATGCATAAATTCATTTCACTGTGGTTGATAATTGTGTGCTCCTGGTCATGAAATGCCATGATGGACAACCTAGTCTTTTAAAATATATATATATATTTTTTTTAATATATACATATATAATATATTTTTTTTAGTTGCAGATGGACACAATGCCTTCATTTTATTATTCATTTATTTATTTATTTTTATGTTGTGCTGAGGATCAAACCCAGTGCCTCACATGTGCTAGGCAAGTGCTCTCCCAGCCCCCAACCTAAGAATTTCGACAAGATGGATCAAAAAAACCACAAGGAGAGGCTGCGGTTGTGGTTCAGTGGTAGAGCACTTGCCTAGCATGCATGAGGTATTGGGTTAGATCTTTAGCACCGCATTAAAAAAAATAAAAATAAGAAGTATTGTGCCCACCTACAATTAAAAAATATATATTAAAAAAAAAAACCCACAGAGTCTCCAGTACAAATGTAATTGTCCAAAGAACTGAGATCTTGAGAAGTCTTACCTTTTACAAATGTAGCTGTACAAACAGGACATCTCTACATATATTTCAGCATTTTGTTTTCTTGTTTTGTTTTTGTGGTGCTGGAGATAGAACCCAGGCCTTCAGCATGCTAGGCAAATACTCTACCACTGAGCCACACAGTCAAAGGAGCTTTCAAGATTGTGCACACACACACAACCATGCACACACACACACACTACACACACACAATACCTCTGCACAAAGTCAATCTTGTGATAATGCACTTCCATGGAGTTGAATTTACAAAAACTGCGTAACAAGAATTAAAACTCACTGAAAGTTTTCACAAAGTTTAGATCTTCACTATTAGGAATGGAGTGAAGATGAATACATAGCACAGTGAATTGTGAAAACTAATGCTGACAAGTTATAATAGAGAGGGAAAATAAAAACAACTGAAGAGTCAGAGGACCTGGAGCCCAGAGGCTGGCAACCTGGAGTTCTGATGTCAAGGTAGGGGAAGAAAACTGTCACAGTTCTCAGAGACCAAACCGCCTTCTCTGCCTGTTCCCTTTGGACACCAGCTAATGGATACATTAATCTCTGGAAACACCCTCACAGATAGACTCAAAATAATGCTTTACCAGGTCTCTGGGTATCTGGGTATCTGCCTTTGTTCTGTAGACTTCCTCTTTCAAGGAGTGTTGTGGTTTTCAGGATTTGGACTTACAGATTTTGAGCCTTCAGGATTGCAACATTTTGGATTTTAATCTTGGGATTTTAAATTGGGATTGCAGGGATTTTAGACCACAGTTTTGAGTGGACTTCAGCATGGAGAATTATGGTGTTCATGACTGCATCTTTCAGGATTATGATTGGCACCAGAAATACAGAGATTTTTTAAATAAAATATGAATATTATGTATCACTTAATGCTAATAAATCTGAACTTCTCTAAGTAACAATGATTTCTAGAAAAATCTAAATGACACAATAGCGAAGAATCAGAAAAGATGAATGATGTAACAAATAAGTTTTCAATAACTGTCAAAGGCTCCAGGACCAGAAGGCTTTACAGATGGAATAGTGGACACTGTCAAAACAGATATTGCCTAAAGTCTTTAAAAATTGTCAAAGCACTAAAATTTATAGAAAACCTCCAATCCATTTTATAAATCTCTTATAATCCTGATACCCAAAGCAAACAAAACTTGAGAAAAAGGAAAACTGTTGAAAAACTCTCACTTATACACAAAAATTCTAAATGATATATTAGCAAATAGAGCCAAATAAAAGAGCAACACACCATTGCTGGATCTATTCCTGGAAGTAAAGAGCAAAGTAGGTTAAACTCGGGACTGTAGATTTTAAGGCAAACTGTCAGGTGTTGAATCTGTCTTCATCGCATACTAGGGACTGGCTGCGTGACCCGGTTAAGTAATGCAAGCTCTCTATGGTATTTTCCAGTTTAAGAAATGGATATGATATCTAATTCAGAGGGATGGGAGGATTTGATGAAAATAATTCATTTGAAAGATGTAGCCAAGTATTTAGTACATACTAAGCACTCAATAATGGTTAGATATCAGTATTCACTATGAAAATAACTTTAAAACCTCTAGGTGATCTGGTTGGAAGCCATCTTGAGTTCTGCACCCAGCCCAAGTTTTAAATAGCAGTCCAATCGGTGCCTTAATTTCTGAGTGGAAGATGGAGAGAACGCGGAGAGGAGGGCAATGCAGGCAGGACTCAGACTCAATGAGCAGGAGGGAGACTGAGTCCCTGTGTTTGCAGGGTCCTTCCAATCTAATCTCCTTAGCTTGGTTTGACAAAGCTAGTACCAGATAACCTAGGGCATCCCTGGAATTGCTGCTCCTCTCCTGGAAATCTTAGCCAGCTAGGGCCCAGAACTGTCCCCACGGATATTTAAGTTATAACAGCAGACACACAACTAGGGGACAGAAAATTGCAGCCAAAGCAGTTAAATGTCACAGCCAGACGCTGGGAGCACCTGGCCTGCTAGCCGCTCAGTCTTAGCCCTTTTTCTCCATGAACATCATGGGCATGCAGTCCTGTGGAGTATTTTGAACCATATTTAATGCAGTATGGCAGAGTTTCACCTATTTGAAGAGGGAAATAATCATTTGATCAAATTTACTTCCATTTCTAATTTTAAAAAGACAAAAAACAAAACAAACAAAAAAAACCACCCCAAACTCAAACCAGGCATGCCATGCCTTTAGTCCCAGCTACTTGGGAGGCTGAGACAGGAGAATCTCTTGAGCCCAGAATGTCAGGGCTGTCCTGCACCACGCAGCTTAGGCATTCACACTAAGTGTCAGGAGTAGGATTTTGCCTGTGAATAGCCACTGCACTCTGTGTCTTAAGAGAGAGAGAGAGAGAGAGAGAGAAGTAAAGAAATATAATTTCAAAAATTACAAAGAGGGGCCGGGATTGTGGCTCAGTGGCAGAGCACTTGCCTCGCATGTGTGAGGCACTGGGTTCTATCCTCAGCACCACACAAAAATAAATAAAATAACAATTACAAAGAAACTCTCAGTAAACTAGGAATTGAAGAAAACAGTCTTACCATGGTGAAAATATTTGTTCATTCATGCAACAATTCTGTATCCAGAATCACAGCCAACATCATACATAGTGGCCAATTCTTAGTGCAGTAATTCCAACACTACCTTGTGGACCAAATCTCCATCCAGGGGATATCAAACAGTAAGGCATGAAGCTGGGCACAGTGGTGCGTGCCTGTAATCCCAGCACTTTGGGAGGCTGAGACAGGAGAATCGCGAGTTCAAAGCCAGCCTCAGCAATGGCGAGGTACTAAGCAACTCAGTGAGACCCTGTCTCTACATAAAACACAAAATAGGGCTGGGGATGTGGCTCAGTAGTCGAGTATTCTTGAGTTCAATCCCCGGTACAAAAAAAAAAAAAAAAAGTAAGTCGTGAAACAAGTAGGTCAGTGGTTAAGTAAGTTTAACATATATTATGTGGTATCTCTCCTTCTTGGACATCCACCAGGCAAATTAACCTCAGATTTTCTGATTACAGCTGAGGTCAAAAAATGAGTTTGTCTTTGTGACCCAGCACATTCTACAGTTATTTGGATCCAGACACTTTTTTTTCTCAATAAGACAATTATTAACAATAATTAACAATAATCTGTGAACCAGGCTTCATAGATGCTATTCTGGAAATACCATTACAGTCTTTTTATTCAAGGTAGAAACATTGCAGGGGTCGCTGCTATCACAACAATTACTTGCCTTAATATTGGTCAATAAGATAACAAAAAAGAAAGGAGGTATATGTATTGTTGAGGCAAAGACAAAATTATCATTTGCTATTAATAAGTATGTTCGAGGCTGGGGCTGGGGCTCAGTGGTAGAGCGCTTGCCTAGCATGCGTGAGGCACTGGGTTCGATCCTCAGCACCACGTATAAATAATAAATGAATAAAATAAAGATCCATCAATAACTAAAAACATTTTTTAAAAAAAGTATGTTCACCCTGCAAAAATCAAGAGAATAAACTGAGAAGTGACAAGAACTCATCAGAGCATTGACTAAAGAGGCTGGCAAAAGGTGATAAATAGATCCAGATCAATGCCTGTCCTGCACAACCAGCAGAAACTAGCTGGAAAGCATCAGGGGACCAAAAAACTGTGCTTAGTAAAATATATGCAAAGATATATGTTGAAACTGGAGGAAGGACATTAAAAAAGGATTCAAATCAATGGAGGAATGGGTCCTATTCTTGAACAGTATTATAAAAGTGTCAATCCTCCCTCAAGTAATTTATAAATTTAATGCATAATTTCAATGAAAATATTCATGGGAATTTTTTATCTTGAGAAATTGATTCTATAGTTCATCAGGTAGAGGAATGGCACAGAATGGTCAAGAAATTTGGGAAGTAAAAGGAAATATAACTGGTCATTTGCCTTATATAGTTTAAATATTACAAAGCTAAGATACTGATAGACAATTTGGCACATAGAGCTTTTTGAAAAAGGTATAGAGATAAAACAGCACGTTTTATTGTTTTTGGTGGTGTCTGTTGAGGCTTTAGAAAATGCAGAGAGCAGAAACCTATTTGCATTAGTTTAATCAAAATAGGGGATTATTGGAAGAATGTTAGATTCTCTTAAAGATCCAGACAAGAAGCCGGGCGCGGTGGCTCAAGCCTGTAATCCCAGCACTTAGGGAGGCTGAGACAGGAGGATCGCAAGTTCAAAGCCAGCCTCAGCAACGGCGAGGTGCTAAGCAACTCAGTGAGACCCTGTCTCTACATAAAACACAAAATAGGGCTGGGGATGTGGCCCAGTGGTCGAGTGCCCCTGAGTTCAATCCCCAGTACCAAAAAAAAAAAAAAAAGATCCAGACAAGAGGGACTGGCAGACCTCATAATGGGCAGGAGCCAGGGCTCTGCCAGGGTCAGCCGCAAGAAGTGTGTCCTGTCCGTGACCCACCTCTGTCGGTGCAGCCCCTGCCCTCGCTTAACCCTCCTTCCACCTTCCTCTCACTTCAGATCTCAGGCTGCTCACTTAAATGTCTCCAGACAAAATGGCTCATCCCTGAGCCTGCCTGAGATGGCCTGGGGTTCAGGAACTTTCCCCTGTTGAGGAGAAGGTTCCCGGAGGAGAAACCTGAAAGTGCCTCCTGGGCACCGCCTGTTCTCTTTGAGACTCTTCCAACTCTACTTGAGAAAATCGAACACACGGTCTCTACCACCAACCCAGTCCTTCTCCAGGGGTTTCTATTTCAGAAAATACCACCATATACTAGGATCAAGCCAAGCTAGAATCCAGAGGTCCCCAGGCCCCATGGCTCTCCCCTATCCCATGTGTCCACCTGGCACAATGTTCAGCTGATTTATCTCCTAAAGATTTCTAGAAGCTGCCCACTTTCGTCCATCTCTACAGCTATCACCCTGGTTTAAGGAAACATCCTACTTCACATGGACCCCTCCTGGGATGCTCTTGCCACCTACCAACATTCACCCCATTGTGGCACTGAGCTGAACCCACACTTCAGAGCTCAGGCTGCTTCCCCAGGGAGTCTCCCCAGATGGGACCAGGTCCACCGCCTGCTGCTGGCTTTCACTGTTACCTCTCTGTCCTGTGCAACACTTAGCACACGGCTAAATGCTTCACTAATTGCATAATCATTTTAAGGCAAGTTGATTGAGATGTCATGTGTGTACATTAAAATTCACCCATTTTAGCACGGCACAGTGGCACACGCCTGTAATCCCAGCACTTTGGGAGGCTGAGACAGGAGAATCACGAGTTCAAAGCCAGCCTCAGCAACGGTGAGGCACTAAGCAACTCAGTGAGACCCTGTCTCTACATAAAACACAAAATAGGGCTGGGGATGTGGCTCAGTGGTCCAGTACCCCTGAGTTCAATCCTCAGTACCAAAAAAAAAAAAAAAAAACCTCATCCTTTTTCAGCATAGATGTGTGAGTTTTGGCAGAGTTGGAAAACCACCACAACAATCAGGATATAAAATACCTGCCACCTTAGAGAGTTTTGATGACCCCGAGAGTCCATCCTCTTTTCTGCCTCACCCCTACGACCAACCAGCTGATTACTATAATTATAGTTTGCCTTTCACAGGATGTCACAGAAGTGGGATCTACGGTATGCAGTCTTTGGGGTCTGGCTTCTGTCACTTAGTCACTGTACAATAATTTAATGCATATCTTCCCTGTAAGAAGGAAGGCTCCACAAGATAAGGGGCCATGCCCACTCAGTACCTGTTGTCACCCAAGCCTAATATGGAGTTTCTCAACCTTCTTTTTCACTACTGATCCATTGAGGAGAACATTTTAATTGAATTGAAATTCTCCCTGATGAGAGAAATTAAATGCTAAGTAATACATTTTTGTACAGAAGAGTTGATTTTTCGGAGGGTGTCTCAGGCTGCTGTAACAAATTACCATAAAGAAAAAAAAATAAGCAATTACATCTCATAGTTATGGAGGCTGGGAAGTCTAAGACCCAGATGTCTGGTGAGGGCGTGACTCCTAGTATACAGATGGCAGTGTTATTGCTGGGTCCTCACGTGGCAGAGATAGAGATCTGATGTCTCCTCCTCTTTTAATCCTAACACTAGGACACTTATGACCTAGTCTAAGTACTTACCTACTCCTAAGTACCTTCCCAAAGCCCCACTCCAAACACCACCACCCTGGAGTTGGAATTTCAACATGTAGGCTTTAGTAGACATCATCACTCAGGCTATAACAAAGGGCCACAAAACATTTTAATAATCACTTTCTCCCCACCAAGAATGAAGTTTTACTTGTTGGGGGTACAATGACTCCCACTGAGCTTGCGTGACTTAGCACATACTAGGTGTTCAACAAATGTTTGCAAATTAGTAATACTTACAGATATTGTCACAAAGTGGCACCTCCCAAGAGAACCATCTCAGCACATTGGAAGACACTCCTGGGTTTCAAACAGGGCTAACAGTGACCTGGAACCCTAGTATGAACACACTTCCCACTTCTCTTGAAATCTCACCAGGAATTACGAGGTACCATGTTAGGGGATTCAGAAGTATACCCCACATCCATGTTCTCAGGACATAACTAAACTTTTGAAAGTACACTCTGGCTCCAGGGAAGGAGATGGGTCAGAAGAAGCCAGATGGAAGGAGAGGGAGAGAATGGAATGTGTCATTGTAGGCACAAATGGAAATGACAGTGGTCTGCACTCAGTGGCGGTGGAGATGGAGGCAAAGAGAGGTTCTCGAGAATTACTTAGAAAATAGGAAGAGGACTTGCTGGTGAGTTAGTTGTGGACAGAGCAGGGAAGGGCAGATTTTCAGATTTCTAGACTGGGACACCCAGGGAGTAGTGGTGCCATCTTTTGAGTTAGGATGCCTGGTTTACTGAGGTGAAAGTGAAGGTGTCATGGAGGTTGGCTTTGGACTCTTGTGGCTGATGTGGCTTTGGGTTATTCATAGCATTGTCTAGTTGGCTACTGGATACATAGATGAGATGTCCAAGAGAGTTATGAGGGTTAGAAGGAAGGATTTAGAAAGAGTTGGGGAAGATGGTAACCCAGGCCACAGGCAGGGATGGCCTCATCAGCAAGTGTGGAGCTGAGAAGAGAAGATGCCTCAGGGCAGACGCCTGGAGGGCAGCATCGCCCAGGGTGAAGCCCAGCACGAGGAAAATGCACCCCAGTGAAATCAGCCATCACCACAGCACTAACATTTAGGCTGTGGCCAGCTGTTTATTATAATCATCGGCACTTTGTGTTGTGCTAATATAAACAATGCTGTCATTCCTTCATGCAGAAACCTTTTCCTAAGAATCTCAGGAGAGATTCTTAGAAGTAGAATAACTAGGTCAAAGGATAATGCTTTTGATTTTTATGTCTTCTGCCGCTTTGCCTTCCAAAAGATTATCAATGTGTCCTCCAGTCACCAAAATACAAGGGTGGGCAGTCTTCAGTCTAGCTCTTTTTTTCCTGGCTAATTTGATAGAGAGAGAATGAAAGGAGGAAGGAGGGAGGGCGTCAGGGCTGAAGGAGGAGAAGGAAAAGGCAGATGGAATCACACATGCACAGAGACAGAGAAGTCAAGGATGAAACGTAGGTTGTCCACTTGGGCCCCCAGGTGGATGCTGGGACGAAGGAGAAGCTGGTTTGTCATGGAAGCAATGAGTTTGAGCTTGAAGAGCCCATGAGGCACCCAGAACGTCAGCTGTCAGAGGGTTAATTGCCTTTTCAGATCCAAAGCTCTGAAGTCCTGGGTGCAAAGGGAAGACTGTTCCTGACCCTGAAGGAGAGCCACACTGCAGCTCAAAGGACACATTTCTGGGCACCCCAGGATCCTGCGTCCCACCCTCTCAGCTCACCCCAGCTTTCAGCTGTGGCCTAGGTGCACAGTTCCATAAAAACACAGGCTCCCCTCGCACTGGCAGCATCTCCCTCCAGTGCCCTCCACGGGCCTTTTCCCTTCTCCAATGCCACAGCCCTAGCCACGTGCTCAGCTAAACTCAGGTGCCATCTGGAAATGCAAGGAGCGCCCCCCCGGACATTCTTCACACAATGGAGATGGACGACTATGGACTAGTGCTTTTTTTTTTTTTGGTACCAGGACTGAACTCAGGGGCACCCGACCACAGAGCCACATCCCAGCCCTATTTTGTGTTTTATGTAGAGACAGGGTCTCACTGAGTTGCTGAGCACCTCGCCATTGCTGAGGCTGGCTTTGAACTCGTGATCCTCCTGCCTCAGCCTCCCTAAGTGCTGGGATGACAGGAATGCCTCACAGCACCTGGTGCTGCCCCCATCCTGAGAAGACAGTTCCTGCAGAATTCTGTACCTTCAGAGGCCCAGAGCACCGTGCATCCTTACACCAACTTTTCCTCACTCCTCTCCTCACCCCTTCAGTCCCCTCACTTGGTTTCCTGGAATCAAATCCCTAAAAATCTACCTACACCCAAGTCCTTGCTTCAGGCCATGTGGCAGGATGCTAGAGGACCAGCTTGACTAAGCCTTCTCCCTGTCCCATTACAGAAAAACTGGATGCAACCTATGGCCCGTGCTTCCCCACCCCCAGCCGCCCCTTCCTTTCCATATCTGTGGGACAGATGTCTCTGGGCAGAGCAGCTCTTGCTTCCTCTAGCAGGACCAGCTCTTTTGGAGGGATGAACAGCTGGAAAACCACTCTGCTTGCTGGTAAGGGGAGTCATTCAGGATGCACTTGCACTCTGATATGATCATGAATGAGGTGCCTGCCTCTATGCCTGCCCTGTGCTGGACACAGGGGCATCAGAAAGTTCAGTGGAGCAGCCATGGTTCCCCTGTCTAGGACGGTGGCATCTCATGAAGTCCAGGGGATTCAAATCGTTCGTTTACTCATCCCTCCATCCATTCATTCCCTCAGCTACTATTTAATAAGCATGGACTGTGTGCCAGGTCATGTGCATAGGCTCTGTCTGGTAGCCAGCATGTATGATGACCGGCTCCCAGAAACTCTGAGCCTCAAATTTATGACCTGATCAAGTCCAAGAGCACTCACCCCTATTCTGCACTTGGCCTCCATTGCTGTCTTTGGACTTCCACAATTAGATATATATTGGGGTGTCTTCCTCCAAATTTTCACATTACTTTCTTGGATACCAACAAAGGGGACCATGCTTATGTCACATAGGCCTCCTCCCTGGTGAGAGGTGAACTCTGACTGAGCTGGATCAATGGGATTCTGTCCTGAGATTACAAAACTGGGACACCAGGGCACTGGTTACTGGCGTGCAGGTGCTGGGTGGCAGGGGGCATCACTCTGGATGGGGTGATCATTTCCCACCACATGTAGAACACGGCAGAGAAAGCCAATTTCAGAGGCAGAAGAAAGGAAACCACTTTTCTGCCCTGGCTCCAGATCTTTCCAAGTCCTCCCAGTCCATGAATACACCTGTGTCCTTGTAGAGATGTCCCCCAGTGCCCCCGCCGGGTTTGTGTTGATCTGCTTTACTTACAAGTAAGCAGCACCGGGATTCCGTTGCTCCTCTCCCTCGCCTCTTCTTGATCCCCATGATAGATCACTGAACCCTTGGGTGTCAGTGACCAGAAAGCAGAGCCCGGAGGGCAGAGGACTGATTGCCCAATGTCCTTGGTGCTAGAAGGAACGGCGCGTGGTTCTGCTCTCCGTGCTCTGGCCCTCTGACCTTGATGCCAGGGCCCCCCCAGTGAACTCTTATGAGAAGACTGCATCCAGCAGGAGGTACACAGCTCACCAGAAAGAAAAGAAGGCAGGAAGGGAGGGTGGGAAGCAGGGGAATCCCTTTAACAGGCTGACCAAGGTTTATCTGCACCCAGTCCTGGGATCCAGACCCTAAGCCATCTCCTCAGAGCACAGGTTTACTCAAAATGGGTCTCCTGGAGTGTGTTTGGTCTTCCTCTGCGAGGTGGGAGAGGATGAGGAACAAAGGCAGGCTTCACTGTGATGTCCCTGCAGGTGATCATGGTCCCTGCCTTCTTCCCCAGCTCTCTATTGCCCCCAGAGCTAGTTAGCTTGCCTACCCCTGGAGGGCACTCGGTCATCCTCCAGTGTCCTCCTCCCACCCCCACCTCACAGGCTCAGGCCTCTCACCTGTCCTGGACCAACTGCAACAGCGCCACCTCCAGACCATCTTGGAGAGTGTATTTTCTGAACCTCACAGGCATCTGGATTACCTTGGGTGGTGGGGGCTGGTGGTGTTGGGCAACTGGCCTCCCCTCTCTGAGCCCCTCTGTAAAATGGGGTTGGTAAAACCTCCAGGGCGGCTGTGAGGATGCAGTGAGATCACATATACACCTGGAATGTGTCTGGCACCAAGCAAGAATCCAATAACTGCATCTGTTGGAGTTTGGATGACGTACTTGTTGGCCTGGTTTGGAAAATTCCCAAGCATCCAACAATTTCTGAGTTTTATGAAAATCTTATAGAAGTCTCAGCATCTTCCTTTCCTTTTTTGCTTTGGATCTCAGATGCACGGCATTAAATTGGTGACAATCTTCAGTTCAGCTTACAATCGTTCTGGGCTGCACATGGGGCCTTTGGCCTCGTAGTTTCCTTTGTTTTTGTCTATTTCATCCCTTCTCCAACCTTCTCCCCTCCCTTTTCCCTCTCTCCACAAGCCAACATTCCTCTGCAAGTGAACATTCTTATGTTGTCAATGTGTGTGTGTGTGAAAACACACACTGCAGCATATATAAGTAGCATTTGCCAGACATCTTATTTGTCAATAGGTTTTGCTGTCTTTTTTTTTTTTTTTTTTGGTACCAGGGATCAAATCCAGGGGCCCTTTATCACTCAGCCACATCCCTAGCCCATTCTTTTTTTTTTTTTTTTTATTTAATTCACTTAGGACCTTGCTAAGTTGCTGAGGCTAGCTTTGAACTTGCAATCCTCCTGCCTCAGCCTCCTAAGGGGCTGAGATTACAGGCGTGCACCCTCCCCCCCAGCTTGCTGTCTTCTTTCATTCCACTGAACTGCGGCATGGTGATCCATTCTTTGTACATGCCACATGTGACTTGTGCATTCCTTTATGAATGCATTTTTGTTATTTCCATCTCTCAGCTGGTATATACTTGAAGAAACATCCTTGGGCCTGTGTATTTGCACACCTGTGTGAGAGATGCTCTAGGGTATGTCCCCAGAAGTGGAATTGCTGCAGCCTAGGGTACAAGTTCTCAAATATGGCTCAGTTCATTTTCCTGCTAGAACCAGGGTTCCTGCAGCCCTGAGTCCTCACCAGCACACACCCATCTGATGGCTATAATATAGAGCTCATTGTCACCTCTCTCTCCTTCCTATCCTAGCTGTCCCTCCTGGATGTGCTGCAGAAGGGATTGATGGAGCCTCCAACATGCCAGGTACTGTTTGTCACCTTTTAAGACAAGTGGCCTCAGCTGCTGGACGTGCTGTCCCACACCCCATTGCTCACCACCACCCTTGCTCTATGCTTTGTTAGGGAGGTCATGCAAGGCGCTGACCCAGCCCCAAGGCAAGAGCTGGGACATGAGCCTGAAGACAAGCCAGACCCAAGATGGCTCCAGGAACTCTACCCACTTCAAGATGCCAATCAGAAATGTGGGGCAGACAACAGCGGTGTGAGTGACTTAGGTTGGGTTGCTGTCTTTTGGGGGGGGATACTGGGGATTGAACTCAGGGGCACTTGCCCACTGAGCCACATCCCCAGCCCTGTTTTGTATTTTATTTAGAGACAGGGTCTCACTGAGTGGCCTGCTGGGGGTGGCTTTGAACTCGCGACCCTCCTGTCTCAGCTTTTCGAGCCATTAGGATTACAGGCGTGAGCTACTGCGCCCAGCTTGGGCTGCTGTCTTGAGCCCCCATTAGTCATTCATTTTCTTGGCTGTCTCTGAGGCAGGAGGGGCTACTGCAGTGGAGACTGGGTCTGGGTGGCAGCATTCCCTTCAAGCTCACATTTTTGCAAATCCATGAAGTGCTTTTTCAGAGTCCTGAGCTTGGAATCAGAACGTGCTGGGTCCACATTCCAACTTAGCCACTTCAAAGGGCTGTTGTAAACGACAAAGACACAGTACATGTGAAGGGCTTAGTAGGGTTCCAGACACATGCTAAACCTCAAAAATGGTGATATATTATTATTAACAACCCATAACCACAGGAAATACATTCTCCACTTTATGAATAATAAAAATGACGCCCAGAGAGGCTGAGGAAATTGTCGGAACGCAGAATTCAAACTCAGCCCCTCTGTCTGGTGTATCATCGCCCTCTTCCCCCCACATTTCCATCTTCTTGGGCCCCCTGACTTCATTGACTCCCATCCTCTGCCAGGACCCTCAACTGGGTCCAGCACTAGATGCCTGATGGGGGCTCCAGGTCCTGAAGTCCTCCCCCGGTTGGGGGCACAGATCCCACTGGACTGTACTGGTAGGAGTCCCTCAGGGGGTGGGAGACCCAGGGCAGGCCTAGGCCGGGCTACAGGAGGCTCCCAGGTGTTGGGGAAGGTGGCTGCCTGGCCTTACTCCAAGCACATTCAGAGCCAACCCAAGGGAAACCCCAATTCTGTCAGTGCCGGCCTGCCTGGGGCACAAGCAATGGAGACATTAAATATTAAACATGTCGGCTGCCTTCCAAGCCTGGTAATTAAAACTCTTATTTCATATTTTACACAGGATGGACGGGGAGGTCACAGGCTGCTCTAAGAGGTTTCACAGTTCCTTGTTCACAGATGAAGTGGCTCTTCTGAGGAAAACCTTCCTCTCACTTGGGACCCTCTTGCCCTACTTATAAAGTGATTTCCTGGGAGGGAGGGCAGGGAGTGGAGGTCTGGAGGTCTCCAGGGTGCGGAGCTGCATTCTGGGACCCCAGCAGGCTCTTGGGCTTTCTTTCAACTTCTCCAAAATGGCTGTGTCCCCAAGAGGCTACGGAGGAGTCGACCTTAGACCCCTCTGCAACAGCATCCTGGGAGCTGGAATCGGCCTTGCAAACCTGAAGAGGGAAGAAGCACTAAGACCCCACGCGGGGAGGACCAGAGGGAGGGGCGTCGTCCCTTAGCCTCCGGCGCCATCTGCTGGCCGAATTCTGAACTGCAGCTCTCCCAAAGGCCCGCAGGAGACCAAATTTGAATTCAGGGCAAGAGTGGAGAGGAGGAGGATCAAACATAAAACAGGCCTGATGCTTTCAGAGGCATTTTAAAAACACTATTTAGGTGCTTAGCTGATCACTTAGTCATTCCTCAGTGTCAAGGGAGAAATCTCATCCTGGGCTCCTTGGGGACCCAACTCAGACTGGTTATGAGTGGTGACTGCAGCTGGCTGGCTGTCCTTGAGGGTGGGCTGTTGCTCGAGTATTCACTGGGCTGAGCCCTGGCCTACATGAGTGACGAGCATGCCGTCATGATGGTCGTCATGCCCATTTTACAGATGAAAACACTCAGGCTGAGAGAAAACCTTCACCAGATCACTTCCTTGGTCCCCAGCCCCACAATCAGCCCTCTGCAAGGCCAATGCATTCCTCCTGGGATGCACCCAGTAACCCTTATCCCATATTGTAACCCCTCAAACCTGGGCGCGGTCACCTCTGCACGCTTCCCCAGGACTCTGGAGCTCCCTGCTTGCCCTCCACACTTTTCCTCGGGGTAGCTAATCTGATTTTAGGACACGAAGCAGATGCCACTACCTCAAAGCCTTTGACGGCACCCATTGTTCTTTAAACTCCACGCCCTTTGCCATGTTCCAGAAGACCCTGTGGGATCTGCATGCGGCTGGGGTCTCACCAGTGTTGCCTGGGGTCCCCTTCCCCTTCTCTCCATCCCTGTGCTCGAGCCCACTCGGGCCTCATCATTCTTCAAATACATTGTTTTTTCTGACCTCAGCCTCTTTGCAGGGGCTGTTCCCTCTGCCTACAGTGCTGTTCCCTTCACTTCTCTAATAAGAGTATTGCATGCCATGGAAACAGGCCTCTCTGCCTGCCCTGCCACTTTCTACCCCAGCCTCTTGCTTTGTTTCCTTCACAGAACACATTGCCACTTGCAACAGCTATTTTTATTTTCCCATTAACTTGTGTTAGTCGTCTCCCCAACTAGAATGTAAATTCTAAGTAGGTGGCAAGCATGTCCCTTTTGTTCACCAGCACACAGAACCTGGCGCATACAAGGTACAAAAGTGTCTGTGGAATGAATGAAAGAGCACCGGGCTAGGGCAAGAGCAAGGTGCCCCGGAAGCAGAGGAGAGCCACCAACCCCACACAGAGGGAAACACATCTTCCTTGGGACAGATGTGTTCCCAAGGAAGTGACATCTCCACCAAGACCTGGAAAATGTATAAAAGCAGCCCAGATGAGAAGGGGAAGGCCGGAAGGAACAGGCCAGAAAAAGAGGCTCACAGGAGAAACAGGCGGGAGATTGCTGGCCACCTTCCAAAAACTGAAAGTGGAAATCAAACCCAAACAGGAGGAGAGGAGAGAGAATGTGGAGGACCAACATCAAGGCTATGGCGGAGGGTCCAGGGCTGCTGGATTTGGACCTTTGGCATTGATGCCATTGAGAGGTAAGTGGTAAGGAGGAAGGTGCAGATTTGTGTTGCATGCACAAGGCCCTGGGTTTCATCCCCAGCACTGCAAATGAGAATAAGAACAAATAAAATAAAATATTACCCAATTGTTCTGTGAATCATGCCAGGAAGGCTGAAGGCAAGGAGACCAGTTAGACCATCTCATCAGGCGCCATGGAGGCAGGAGTGTTACAAACAAGGCCAGCGGAGGCAGGAGTGGAGATAGTGAAAGCTGTGGGAGAGAATCTAGCAGACTTGGGAACAGATTAGATAGGGAGTCTCCAAGGACAGAGAAGCATTTGGTGACACATTTCTGCCAAACTGGAGAGACATATGGAAGTGGCATTCATCAAGATGAAGCACAGGTTGACGTGTGTGGGGAGATAAAATAAATGTATCGGCTATAAACTTTATGTTGCAAATCACAGAAAACTCAACTCAAATTGGCAATTACTGGGAAGTCCAGAGGTAGAGTGTTTGGGGAATCTGTTTTGCTGAGAGTCAATCACATCATCAGGGACCCTGCTTTGTTTTGATGTTTTATTACTGTTGTTCTTTTGATTCTGCCTTCCACAATGCTAGTGTCTTCCTGAGGCAGCTCCCTTTATAGTGATAAAATGGCTGCAGCAGCTCCAGGCTTCACCTCTGTACCTACCCAACCCACAAAAAAAGAGCAGCAAGGGCCCCCTCAGAAAAATAGCCTTTCTCTAAAATCTTCCCCTTGTCTCATTGGCCTAAACAAAACAGGCTTTTGTGCCAGTTTCTGTACCAGTAACTGCAGCTTGGGATGGCACGGCTTTAGTGTTCATGGTTGCTTACTTGAACTAATCACTGTGGCAGTGTCTTCTGAGTGGGTCACACCAGCTTTTCCACCTTGGCTGCATGTGAGTCTTTGGGGTGAGGCCCAGGCCTGTGCATTTGAAGAGCTCCCCTGGGTGATCCTAATGTGGCAGACAGTGTTGAAACCCACCAAGTTATCAAGAGCCTGTTCCTCAAGCTCGGAGAGGTGCCAACCCCAGCCTCTCCAAATGCATACAGTGGAGGGAGGTTGAAAAGGAACCACTGTGTCCAGCCCACCTTGAACACGTTGGATTTGAGCTGCTTGTGGGCACCGAAGGCTGATGTGGTGCTGGGCACAGATTCAGGGCTGGTTTGCATAGCGCCTCAATCAGCAGTCGTGACCTATTAGTACTTTCCATCTTCTTCAGTGGCTGCAACTTCACCTTATAACTGAATAGATGCTGTTTTTATGCCCCACCCACCTGCCATCACAGTAAATTTTTCCATCTGACTGCTGGTAGCAGAGAACAATTTTGTGTGAATGGCTGTTTGGGGATCAAGGCGTCACTGAGCCCTGAGCACTGAATCTGCCTGCGGCGCCATCAGTCTCACAGCCAGCCATGGTGCACACTCCCAAGATGGACACTGAGGCAGCAACCCCCGCAGTGACATCCTCTCACATCCATTGCAAATTCTTCCATCTTACCCTGTGTCAGTTGTTCCTTCATGAACATCCCTAAAACCCCATGGCAGTTGATTGTGTCACCCACATGTCCACAGGGCAGTTGGGGGGACTAATAGGGGCTGGGCTCAGTGGGGCCACTCTGCTCTATGTGTCTGTCACCCTCCCCGGGACAGCAGGCATGGTGGCAAAGCATGGGACAAAGGAAGCACAGGGGGCCCCTCTACTCTTCCTGACCTGCCAGGTCACTTGGAGAGGGGTGCTCCCCTTTGGTGGAAAGGACCAGGAGGGCACATGGCAGTCAGCACAGAGAACTGGAGCCAGGGAAGCATGGTTTTTTCATCCTGAGGAATGGACTGTGCCCAGAGATGAGATCACAGAGGTGTGAGGAGCCGCGTCCTGTCCCACACACAGCCTCACCTGAACGGGGCAGTCCTGCGGGCTGGGTCAGCTCTGGGCTGCTCTCTCCTTGTGGGGATGCTGGTGAATCTCACATAAAAGAAACCGGAGGGGCTAAGCAGAGCTACAGAACAGGCAAAAGAGGGAGGGGCGGGCCAGAGGGGAGGGCTGGGCCAGGACAGAGAGCACTGCCTGGCTCCAGGCAGCTCCGTGGCCCTATCGGAGTCCTTCCTAAGCCCAGCCAGGTTCCTGGCCTGGGTTCCTTTAATACACCACTGGAGGAGTCAGGGCTGGGAGATTTGACATAGACTATTAATATGTTTTGTATTTTATTTTATTTTATTTATTTATTTTATTTTA
>PVHX01010323.1:42046-70947 GCA_004024805.1 Geosciurus inauris
TGGTACTGGGGATTGAACTCAGGGGCACTCGACCACTGAGCCACATCCCCAGCCCTATTTTGTGTGTTATGTAGAGACAGGGTCTCACTGAGTTGCTTAGTGCCTCGCCATTGCTGAGGCTGGCTTTGAACTCGCGATTCTCCTGTCTCAGCCTCCCTAAGTGCTGGGATTACAAGCGTGAGCCACCGCGCCCGGCTTGTATTTTATTTTTAACTTCAAACACTTGCTCTACTACCAACATACATTTTAAAAATATACTGGCCAAGGGGCTGGGATTGTGGCTCAGTGGTAGAGTGCTCGCCTCACATGCATGAGGCAATGGGTTCGATCCTCAGCACCACATAAAATAAATAAAAATAAATATATTGTGTCCATCTACAACTAAAATATATATATATATATATATATATATATATATATATATATACTGGCCAAGAACAGCTGGGACACCCAAGAACAGGTAGCAGGTGTCAGGACCTACTTACTGCCAAGCAATGGGAATTCTGATGATATGGCATCAGCCCAAGAATAGGCCCAAAGACCAACGGAGGGGAACAGAGACAAAACAGCTTCTCACACATGCAGACCCTTGATGTAAGTGGCCGCAGAGAGTGGACAGAGGAGAGTCCTTGTGTAAGCTTACTAAACAAGTACCATCACTAAACAAGTACCTGAGATAACCAGCTTACAAAGGGAAAATGTTTGTTTTGGTTCTTGGCCTCAAAGGTTCCAGTCCATGCTTGTTTGGCCTGTTGCTCTGAGCCTGTGGTGAGGCAGCGTGTGGTGGGAGGAGCCCTCAGAAGAGCCAACTGCTCCCCATGCCAGGGAGCAGAACAGGAAGAGGGGCTGGGAGTCCATGGTTACCTTCAGGGCACGCACCCAGATGACCCAAGACTCCTACTAGCCCTCCCCTCCCCATTGCCTCCCATGGTGGACCAAACCTGTAACACATGGGCCCTTGGGGGACATTCAAGATCCAAACTACAGGTCCTTAATAAGGGGACAATTGATTATCCATAGGGAAGAAATCAAATAGACCTCTACTTTCATCATGCACAACAATACAAATTGTGTGCAGGTCTCAAGGAGGGTCTGGAGCAGGAACCGGAGGGCTGTGATGGACCATGCTGGCAGCTCTGCCCACACCTTCTCCTCCTCCTGTTCACAGGTGTGTTTTAGGCACTGGGCACTAGATTAGGACTTCAGTGCATTCTCATTGAGTCTCTACAATATTTCTCCTAAGCCGGTATGATCATCCCATTTTAGAGCTAAGGAAACTGAGGCTCAAAGTATAAGTCATTTGCATAAGGATATCTAAATCACAGGGGCAGGATTGGGATTCCAACCCAAATAGGGCAGTTCCAGAGCCCTCTGTGCTACAGCGCCCCTGCTGGAAACAAGAAGTTCAATAAGAGTGGAGCCTGGTGTGGGGAAGGATTGGGGGTGTGGAGGTGAGAGGGTGAATGAGAGTGGTGGTGGGTATACCTGGATCATGGATAGAACCAGATCTTTGAGGACCTAGGATGCCAATCAAAGAGTTTGCCCCTCCTCCTCCAGGTAAGAGAGTGTGAGGAAGGTTGGGAAACCAGAGAGTCACACTTGCTTCTCTATGGCAAGTGCCCCCATCACCACACAGGCTTGCTGCTGAGGCAACCATCAGGACCCCAGGTCAGGGGTTCTGTGTGAGGACTGATCAGAAGCAAGCTGCTCCCTTCCAACCTTACTCCTTACCTATTAGGCCTCAGAGGTGGCCCAGATGCACCTTCCCTGTCCAGGTCATGTCAGAATGTAGCTTCCCTGGATGCCACGTCAGGGTGAAATGAAGAGCCAGCAGCCTGGCTAGCCATATCAGTTAGAATATTCTGATCACATAAACACAGAAATACACTTGAACTGGCTAATGACCTAGAGTGGAAATCCTATGTTTCAAAAACAGAATCAGAAATGCCACCAGGGCTCAGGAAAACCTAGAATCAGGAATGAAAGATTAAATGGAAACAGGTGGCTCTTCTCCTTCCTGGATCCTTGCTTCTTAGTCTGGGTCCATCTTCTTGATTCTCTATCATTCCCACAGTCCTCTGCCTCTCCAGCAACCCCTGTGCCATAATTCCCACATCTCTGGCTCTGGCTCTGTCTGCTTCCTGAACCCAGGATCTCATTCCCGACCACCTCCCAGACATTGCCATTTGGATATCCCACAAACATCTCAAACCCAGCATGTCCCAAATTAAATTAATCACTTGCCCTCAACCTGGTTTCCTCACCCTGTGTTCCCACCCCATGAGTACTACCATCACCCATTTGATCCAGTGGCCAATACCAAAAATCTGAGTCACCCTAGACTCCTCCTGCTCCAGCCACATTTGGAGGAGCTTACTTCACTTAGTCTTCCCATTGATCACTTTGCCCAGATCTTGGTAATTCTTTCTCTTAAGGAGCCCTCAGATCTGTTCCTTTTGCGAAATCTCCACAGCCACTACCTTAAATATCTCTCACATGGAGAATGGTTGTAGCCTCCTTACAGGTCTCTCCCCCTTCAGTCTTAAAACAAAGTAGGTGAGTCATTCCTCGGTTTAAAATATTTACTTACTATCAAAAGGATAGACATATAGTTTGATGGAACAAACTGAGAGTCCAGAAATAAATCCATACATATATGGTCAATTGATTTCAACAAGAGTGCCAAAATGATTCAGTGGGAGAAACTTCAGTCTTCTCAACAAATGACTCTAAAACAACTGGATTCCAGATGCAAAAGAATGAAGCTGGATCCCTACCTCACACCACATGCAAATATTAACTCAAATGGATCAAAGATCTGAATGTAAGAGCTGAAACTATAAAACTCTTAGAGGGGCTGGGGCTGTAGCTCAGTGGTAGAGCACTTGCCTAGCATGCGTGAGGCACAGGGTTCACATCCTCAGCACCACATATAAATAATAAATGAATAAAATAAAGATCCATCAACAACTAAAAAAAATTAAAAAAAAAAACTCTTAGAGGAAAACCTAGGTGTAAATGTTTGTGACCTTGGCTTAGGCCATAGTTTCTTAAATATGACACCAAGCACAAGCAACCAAAGGGGGAAAAATAAAATTTCATCAAAGTTTTAAAATTTTCTGCTTCAGCTGTGGACAGTGGTTCACATGGGTAGTTCCAGCTCCTTGGGAGACTAAGGCAGGAGGATCTCTTGAGCCCATGAGTTTGGGGCCAACCTGGGCAACACAGACTCCATCTCTTTAAAAAAATGTGTTTCCTATCAATGTGTACAACTATAACACACCAATAAAAAATAAGTGGAAGAAAAAAGAATTGTGTTTCAAAGGACACTTCCAAGAAAATGAAAACATTTACAAATCATATATTTAATAAAGATCTATTTGCCGCAGTATATGAAGAATTATTACAACTCACAAATAAAAAAGCAAATAAACCAATTTAAAAGCAGCCAAAGGATTAGGCTGGAGTGATGCTCACTGATAGAGCACTTGCCTAGCATTCCTCAGGCGCCAGGTGAGATCCACAGCACCACCACAAAGAAAAAGAAACCCAGAAATCTGAATAGATATTCCTTCAAGGAAGATAAACAAGTGGCCAATACACACATGAAAAGAAGCTCAACATCATTAGTCACAAGGGAAAAGCAAATCAAAACCACAGTGAGACACTTTATACCCATTAGGGTGGCTACAATAAGAGACAGACAATAGCAGAGGCTGGGGAGGATGGAGAAGTTAGACTTCCAATCCATTACTGGTAGAAATGTAAAGTGGTAGACCACCGTGGAAACAGTGTGGCAGTTCCTCAAAAAGTGAAGCACAGGTCTGGGGCTATAGCTCAGTGGTAGAGTGCCTGGCATGCAAGCACCACAATCCCTAGCACCACATTTTTAAAAATAAGAAAAAAAATTGTTTAAATATGTTTAAAAAATGTGTTATATTAAAAAAAAAAAGTCAAACAGAGTTGCTGTATAGTCCAGCAATTTCACATCTGGCTATATACTCAAGAGATTTGAAAACATATAATGTCCACCCAAAGATGTGCACATGGATATTCATTATCAGCATTATTCATAATAGCCCAAAAGGGAAAGCAACCCCGATGTCCAGAATATTATTCAGCCCTAAAAAGTAAGTACTGCCACATGAACCAAGAAGGATGAGCTCCAGGAAAACAGCCACACAGCAGCCATTTGTGTTTGATTCAATTTACATGAAATTCCAAAATAGCTAAATGCAAAGAGACACAAGGAGATTAGTAGTTTGTAGGAACTTGGGGGAGGAAGGAAAGGGGAGTGACTGCTAATGAATGCAGGATTTCTTAGAGACTATGAAGATGCCCTGGAATTAGATAGTAGCGATAGTCACACAACTTTATCTATGGGTTGAATTGTAAATTTTAAAAGGGTGATGCCTATCGTAGGTGAAGTTATATCTCTGTCTTAAAAATAATAATAAAAACAAACCTTAGCAGCTCCATGTGGTTCCAAGGACCTTTCACAATCTAGCCCCTGCCTGCCCTTCCAGCCATGTCCCTTGCTAGTCTTCCCATTGATCACTTTGCCCAGAAGCAGGGCCATAGGAGTGATTTTTTTTAAAAAAGGATTTAACAATGGGAATTGACTTTAGTTCCTGGGAGCTGGATAAGCAGGTTTTCTGTTGGTTGTACTTGTGTCTGCCCGGCCTGCAACAGCATCTGACTAAGTGGAACCAAGTCTGCGGCTTCATCTCTCCTTCCTACCTTCACACTAATTTTCCTTGAAGCCAAACCAGCCCCAGAATTGCACAGGGAAGGGCATTCTTGGAAATGTAGTTCCAGCTTAGTTAAATTGTGCAGTACAAAGACTTCATCAGGGCTGGGTTTGTGGCTCAGTGGTAAAGCGCTTGCCTAGCATGTGTGAGGCACTGGGTTCGACCCTCAGCACCACATACAAATAAATGAATAAAATAAAGATCCAACAATATCTAAAAAAAATAAAATAAAAATACTTCATCAGCTCTTCTCACCCCTGCCAGGAACATAGGCCCTGTTCTCATCCAATCATTCCTACTCATCTTTCTTTTTTTTTTTTAATTAGTTTATTTAATTGCATTTCAAGTCATAGCACATATATAGAGCTCAGTTTTTCCATTTCTCTGGTTGCAAACCAGATAAAGTCACACCAATTGTGTCTTCATACATGCACCAAAGGTAGTGATGACGATCTCAGTCAACCATCTTTACTGTACCCATTCCCCTTTCCTGCCCTCCACCTCCCCCATGCTGCGTCCAGTGTTCCTCCATTTCTCTTATGTTTCCCATTCCCACCCTCCTTATTTATCAGCATCCACTAATCAGAGAGAATATTCGGCATTTGGTTTTTTGGGATTGGCTTACTTCACTTAGCATAATGCTTTCCAATTCCATCCATTTGCCTGCAAATGCCATAATCTTATTCGCTTTTATTGCTGAATAATATTCCATTGTGTATATGTACCACAGTTCCTACTCATCTTTCTAATCTAGCCACCTGTAGGAAGCCTCTCTGATCCTTCCTCCAGACTTGGACAGGCCTCCTCTGACCTCCCGCTGCCTATTTTATGAAATCTGCCATCTACAGTTGGGGAGGTTGTGCACAACCCTGAGGGCACAGTTCACATAGTCACCAAGGACCTGCATCTTTCTATGACTTTTCCCAGGATGGCAGTAAAGAGACTGGAGCCAAGAGGCATCTTTTTCTAACACAGGTGTTCATAGGCTGCTGTGGGGCAGACTGTACTTAACTCAGGGGATGGAGGCTGTGTCACTTCCTAGACTGTGAGCCCCGCCTAAAAGGGATCACAGCAGAACAACTCGACTGGGATTTCCAGCCTTTAAAATAGGGCCTGGCACACAGCAGATTCAATGTTTGTAAAATAGGAATAAATAAATATCTGGGGTTGAAATAGGAGAGGCAGAAGAGAGAACAAAAGGATGGGTGGGCTCAGAACTGGGCTGGAGGCAGACAGCAGATGTGGCACAGCAGGAGGATCAGAGCCTAGATTCAGGAGCGAGGTCCCCATTTCCATCACTTATTAGCTGTGTGACCTACACAAAGTTATGACACCTCTCTGTGTCTCAATTTGCTCATCTAGAACTGAGCACCTCCTTCAAGGAGTTGTAGGAGAATGCATTGTCTAATGTTTGCAGGATGCTTGGATAAAAGCATACAAATGTTAAGTAAATAAATAATACACATATGCAATAAATAAATGAAATGAAGGAAAGATGAAGCATTTTGTTTCTCAAAGCCAGGGCGAAAGGCAGCTCCCCTCTAAAGAAGTTGCTGCTGGGGTTCCCCATTTCAGCAGCTGGAAGGCAGTGTAGTGCTTCTATTCTGAAAATATATAGGTTTAAGAGCGTGAAGACAAATGCCCTGGCGGGAAGAACATTTGGACTAGAGGGTATTACATTAGCATACTGTTAGTTAAGGAATTATAGCTCTTAGGATACCAGCTTCCGCACAATAAAATGATTTTTAAAACAACATTTTAAGAACCTGATTAAAACATAATGCTCTGTTTAGTTACTGCCACAAAATGTTTCGTTTGCAAATTACAGCCCAGCGGATTTAATTTACTTTCTGCTGACACCCATATTAGACGTGATGGACCAGGCCGGCGCAGTAGGCTGCAGGCTCCTGAGCGGTGCAGTAGGGATGTGAGCTTATAGGCTCCACCACTGAACTGTCTTGGAGGAAGTGTGATGACCGGGACTCTGTGCTACCCCTGCAGGGCACAGCCCAAGGGTCTCATGAATGGCCTGGGCTACCCTGCAGGGCACAGCCCAACGGTCTCACAAACGGCCTGTACACATGGTCCTTTTTGCCCCATAGGGTTTGCAGCTGGCAGGATACTGTGCTGAGAGCAGAGACTGAAAACTGGTGATCAGTGGCCAAGTTCAGCTCCTTATAGTTGGCCTGGCTCTCACCCTGATTTCTAAAAGTGATTTGAGCCAAGACTGGACAACAGGCGCTCTCTTTTGAAAATCTGATGTTTTGTCACTCTGGAAAAATGGGAAGAACTGGCCATTGCCCTCTCATTGTCATGGCAACAAAAGGCTAGGATTTGAGAGGCCATGTGTTTCCCATTTGTCTCGTCCCTACTATTCCCTACTGTCTGCCTCACGTGAAGGAGCTTGAGCCCACTGGAATCTTGTTTTTTCGCATGTGAGCAGTTTTTTCTTGGGTGGAAAAGCATTCTCTCACTCATGCTGGCTTCCAGCAGAACAGACAGCTTCCATGCTGGGTAACTGAGAATTTACTGGGATTATCTATAAAGGTATGGCCAGGACTTAGGGAATGAATGATACAGGACCCCAGGGCGACTGACTGGGAACTATTGCCACCGCAAGTCTGAAGGTATATGGGCAGGGGGCCTGCAGAGAGGGGGCTACTGATCCCGCGGAGGCTGAGTCAAAGGCTGCACCCCGCATGGTCACTCCATGGGAAGGAAGCCCTCAAAATGCCCTCTCCCCACTCCCTCCAACATTCTCTTCGACTCCCAGGAGCTACACAACTGGAAGCCAGCAGAAAAGGGAGTCCGTACAGATCCGCCTCACCCAGCACCATCAGGAATGGGGAGGCAAAAAGGATCTGAAGGAAAGGCCAAGTGGAAGAGAGCCAACATGTCCTATGTCTTTCAAAAGTGTCAACACACACACACACACACACACACACACACACACACACACGGGAGCAAATGTTTAAGGACAGAGTGCTTAGTTTTGTGTGGAAGTTAAGGCCACACCTCCTCGTACACTTAATGTGCAAACGTGCGCTCCTCTGTTCTCATCTACGTCACCTTCCAGGCCCCCCAGATATCTGACTTTGCCTCTAGGACTCTGGGAGAGCCATCCCCTTCTCCTTCCCCCTCTGACCTTCATACCCAACCACTCTTGGTTCCATGTCCATTTGAGGCAGGAGATTCCCATTGGCTCTACAAAGAGGAAACAGCATCAGAGGACCTTCTGGCGCTCTCCATCCCCTGGTCTGTGCACAGAGGCAGGAGACAGGTCAGGCTCAGTTGCTGGCCATCCTCTGGATCTGCCCTTTGGAATAGCTCATTCCTATGCTGTTCCTGCTGCCCTGGAAAACTCAGTTCCTGGAGGGAGGTTCAAGCTGCAGTCTTCAATCCAGACTTACTATGAATAAAACTGAAGCTAGTGTCCCTATTTGATCTCAGTCCCTTATGCCCCATGTTGAAGGTTTGGTTTGTGTTTTGGCTGCCCACCATGGAGCCCCAGCCTGGATCTGAGGAATCCCTCACTTTATAAGACTTGGAGGGAGGCAGGACCCACCTCCCACTCTAGAAACCCAAAGGGCTAGTTAGTTGCTTTCCCAGCATCCCTCACAGCTGGGAAGCAGGAGCTGGTCCCAGCATCACAAGCCAGGGGACTCTGACTTGACCACTGGCCCAGGGAGGCAGTGATGGCAGCTGCAGCAAGATCTGCCTCCAAAGCAGCAGGGCAGCCACAGTATAGGCTGGGGAGTCCTGTCAGCGGTGACAATAACGATGACTCTGGTGTGGCTCTGGTGGCAGCAGCAGCAGCCTGGCCACTACAGTTCCATGGCTTAGTCGGAGTGCGGTCTGACTACACAGCCAGGGAGTTTACCTTCGCAGCACTCCCAGGGACTATGCAAGCCACCCAAGACCCTTTCAGTGCATTCCTTCTCTGCTAAAATCCATTCCTGTTCCACACAACCTAGAACTTCTACCGATACATGTGCACACACGCTGCAACAGCCAGGACCCTGGAGGAAAGAGGGTGTGAGTGGCAACCGCCCACAGACTGTGTACAGATTAAAAATACCTTGAGTGCTGGGAGGAAGCAGGGCCACCTTCTTGTAATCCCCAGTGATTTGGGAGGCTGAGGCAGGAGGATTGTAAAGTCAAGGCCAGCCTTTGCAACTGAGCAAGACCCTGTCTCAAAAGATAAAGAGGACTGGGAATGTAGCTCAGCAGTAGTGCCCCCGGGGGTTTAATCCCCAGGACTGCAAACAAAATTTTTAAATTTTTAAAAAAACAACCTTGATGATAAAAACCCAAACAAGCCAAAGCCTCAAACTGATGGACAGTGAAGTGAATGTGCAGTTCTCCTGGGTCTGCCTGGCTCTTTTTGACATCTGGCTGTCGACTTCATTGTCAGCTCCTCTCAAGGCCCCTGAATCTGCAGGCCCTTCTCTTACAGCAATAAAACGGCTACAATGATTCCTAACCCTCACACCCTCTCATACCATCTGACAAACAAGAGCTTGCCCACGAGTCCTGATGGGGTTGCACGTCTGTCTGGGAACACACCATGGTGGCAGGAAAATGGGATATGTGGATTGGCTTCAGCTAACCAAGGCCCCTCCCAGAGCTGAATCTCCTCACACCTCACAGTAAGAAGGGGGCAGCAGGCAAAATCCCCAAAGAAAATCAGCTCCCTGATGGGAAGAGGGGGATAGTGCTGGGAAACTTCAGGATTATCTGGGCCTGTCTCAGCTCTGCCCCTGCCCAGTGGTGTGAAGCTGGGCCAGTCCCTGTCCTCCTCATGGCACAGTGCCCATGTAAGGACCATGGGGGGCTGCCACGCCGGAGCCCTTCCAGCCCTACCATTCAACATGTCTGTGGGCCTCAGGCTTTACAGCACTACCTGGAGATGGCAAGTGGGGTGAACTGATTCACATGTTGGAGTCTTAACCTCCCGTGCCTCAGAAAGTTTTGGGAATAGGGCCTCAAAGAGGTGATCAAGTTAAAATGAGGCCAGTAGGGTGGGCCCCAATGCAATCTGACTATTGTCATTATAAGGGGACAAAAACATCCGGAGAGATACTAGGGGTGCCTGTAGTAGGACATCTACAAACCCAGGAAAGAGACCTTGGGAGAACCAAACCTACTACATCTTGATTTTAGGCTTTCAATTTCGAGAACTGTGAGAGAATGAATGAATGTTGTTTCCTTTTACTTCCTGCTTCCTTCCTCCTTCCCCCTTTACTTCCCTCCCTCCCTCCCTCTCTCTTTCTCCAGGATTTGGATCCATTGCCAGGCTGGACTTGAACTTGAGATCCTGCCTCAGCCTTCTGGTAGCTGATATTACAGCTGTGCACCAAAGCACTGGGAAAATGCCTGTTCAAGTCACCAGTCTCTAGTGTTTTGTTATGGCAGCCCTATAAAATCAACACAGTGGCTACGAACTTGGATGTAGCGAGTCATTCCACAAAGTGGGAGGGTGAATCAGTCAGAGTTCCTATTCCTGCCTTGCCTTACCAGGTTCATGACCTGGACAACTCACTTTAGTTCTCTGAGCCCAGTAGCAAAATGGGAGGAGCACATTCTACAAAAGCATTTGAACTTCCAGCATTCTTGGTTGGCCATGTGCAGACAGGGTGAGCGTGGGGAGTGTGATGAAGAGGAATCAGAGAGAACAGGGCACAGCCGGGTTAGGCCTTGGGCCCCAGGTGAACAGTCAGCGGGTGGTGGCCCCTCACTGGCCAGAGGCAGCCACCTCCTCACAGACTCTGCTCCAGACTCTGCCCTCTATACCTAGGCTCAGACAGTTTTATGGGCTCCCTCTCTCAGATGACAAGATCTGGTTTATGCTTCTTCTGAGGCCCCAGACACCTCACTTGTGAGATGAGGATACTGAAGTGCCTTCTGCGTGGACTTGTAAATGTCAAGCACTTAGCTGAATGCGTCCTGCACAGTAAATGCTCAGAGTGGTGTGCAGATTACTGTAATGGGGTAGTCTCACACCCTGCAGGGTGAAGACAACACTGAGCTTGTCTGAGTTAGAGCCATACTGTTTCCTAAATGCACCCTACCACCTACACAAAGCCTCTCTCCAGCCCACGCCTGGGTAGCTGGACCAGCCACTTCACTGGTCTCTGGGCACTCAGGTTCATTTCTCTCCCTCCCAAGCTCCTCTTGGCAGTCAGCATGGTCTTTCCAAACAGTCCTGAACACATAATCCCAGCAGAAACTGCCCCCTCCCTACAGGTACTCCTGTCCTCAAAGGCAAGCTCCTCCCATGGCTTAGCAAGCCAGCAGGCAGATCCCTGCTGCCCCTTCAGCCTCTTGGCCACCCCTCCTGCCTTCAAGCACCACAGTCCCACCAGACTGAACTATTTTTAGTTCCTTCGACATATGGAACTGCATGCTTTATTCTTTCCACCAGGAAAGTGCTTGTCCCTCCTCTTTACTTGGCTAGCTCAGCCTTTAGACTTCAGGTTGGATGTTACTTATTCCTGGAAGCCCTGCCTGGCCTGAGTCCATGGTGGGCCTCCTCTGCACTCCTGCAGCCCTCAGCTCCCGTGCTGCACTGGAATTGCCCTTGTCCTCACCTGTCTCCCTACTGTATCCAGAACTGGATGAGGAAAGGAATTGTGACTGAATCCTCGGGCCTGGCACAGAGTCCAGGATACCACTGCAGGCCCTGGCTAAACATTTACTAATTGTATTAGTTTTCTATTGCTGCTGTAACAACCTCCCACAACACATTAACAGCTTAAACAACACAACCTGATTAATTTACAGTTCTGTAGAGCTATCCCGTAGAAAGGTGTGAGTCAGAAGTCTGACATGAGTCCCACCCATTCTGGAGGCTCAAGTGGAGATTATTTCCTTGCCTGTTCAGATGGTTGGCAGAATTTAACTTCTCAATGGTGGTAGGACTGATAGTTTTCTTTTGGGCAGTCAGCTGAGGGCTGTTCCTGTCCTCGAGGAATAGCCCTTGTGACTGACTTCCTCCATCTTCAAAGCCAGCAACAGGAGGTCAAGTCCCCCTAACACTTCAAATATCTCCTCCTCCTACCACCTCATCGCTCAGAGTCAGGCAGGGAAGTTTTGTTTTTGTTCTTGTATTTTTTTCCTTTTAAGGACTCATGTGATTAAACTGGGTCTACCTAGATAATCCAGGATAAACTCCCATCTCTAGGCCTGTGACCTTAATCACATCTACACAAATCTCTCTTTTTTTATGTAAGGTAACATTTGTAAAGGTTGCAGTGATTAGCTCTTTAAGGAGCTATTATTCTGCTTACCATGCTAATGAATGAAAACTATTGAAAATCAACAGGATAGGGAAGAGGCCTGGATGAGAGCAGGGCACCACAGCTGGTCTTGGGCCTGTTCAGTATCTGCTGCCCAGTTGACAGGAAGGGGGAGGAGCTGAGTTAGTGGTCCACAGAGGGTATGGAATCCCAGGGAGTGGGAGGGAGCTAGGAAGGAGAGACTTCTTCACAAAGGGTAGGGTCAGATTAGAGCTCTTTGGGGCTAGTGAAGATGCAGGGTCAGGAAGAATTAAGATTCAGATAGAATGGCTGGGAAGTGGGTTTAACACCTCTTGGGTTGGCTACTGATCCTCCAATTATAACCCAGATGTCAGATAGAGTCCCGGTCCCTTAAAATACACATACGATCAGCCAAAAACCACCCTCCCTTTTCCTATGGAGAGCTCTGTGTGTTTCCAAGATGCCTGCAAGAACAGCCAGGGTAGACTTGTCACTGGCCACTTCTGGATCTGAGTGACAGCTTGTGCTGAACTTGTTCAAGTTCTGCCCCTTGTGCCCCATTGTCCCCAAAGGAACTTGACCCTTGCTTTGAAGTATGTACATGTGTACACACACACACACACACACACACACACACACACACACACACACCATTCCTGCAAGGCCTTTGTGGGTCAAACAGCTTTTATTGAAAGTCTGAGATGACAGAGGGGATCTCATATGAAACACCTTTTATCTTTTTTTAATACCTTTGTTTTATTTATTGCTGAGGATCGAACCCAGTGCCTCACATGTGCTGGGCTAGCACTCTACCACTCAGCCACAACCCCAGTCCCAACACCTTTTATCTTAAGTGAACATTCAGGAACATGCATCCTTTCCTCACTAGGTTTTTCCCTCTGATTGCACCCCATGGTTCCCTTATTCTCACTGCCTTGCTGCTGGCACTTTCTTTCACCCTTCCTCTTCACCCGCTTTCCTAGATGCCTCTCCCAATTCTCAGCCCAATATTCAGAGTAAAGGTGATAGACTGAATTTTTGGCCCTAATTCTTCACTCTTCTCTGTGACCTTTCCCAGGTGATTTTGTAGTTCCTTCCCTAGTGGGCCCTCCCTAGTGGGTTCCCTACCCATCGGCCTGGGCTCAGCCACGTGACTCATTATGGTCACTGGGTTGTTAACTGAAATGACATAAGCCAAAACAAAAGATATGCTTGCATAGTGAGGCTTGATTTCTTACCTCTGTACTCCCTGAAAAGAAATTCCCCTGGTAATTATTCCATTAACCTGGGCCCCAGAATGAAGACACATGGGGTAGATCTGAGCCCCACCTGCACAGAGGAGCCAAGCCCCACTGGACCCACAGCTGGAAGCAGAGCAGTCGAATTGAGCTCAGGTTAGATCAGCACATCTTTAGCTGACCTGCAGACACATGAGTAAGAATAAATAGTTATCTTAAGCCACTAAGTTTTAGGGATTATTTTGCAGGCTGTTAGAGTTATTTATGCCAGAAAGCGTGGGGCTGCCATAACAAAATCTTAAATATGGGTTTGGGGACTAAGTCTGGTCCTACTGGGTCTGGGACCAGGCAATGAGCAGCAAGGAAACATTTCCAGGAAGGAGGCTGGAGAATGGTGGGGGAAACATGGGGAAAGACAGCCTGTGTTAAGTAGTGTAAAACATTTGACAAAACTGCTATGAGTGAAGATCCAAATGGCAGAAAATTTAATGAACTTTTAGAGTTGAGAGAAGACATCTAGAGGCAGAATGTCAAAAGTAGGACTTCTGGATACCAAATTTTAAAAGTTATTACTACAAGAAAGACATGCTCAGAAAAGAACTGATTAGTTTTGCAAGCAATAGTTAGAAAGAATATAAGTCCAGAAATTGCTAGGTTAAAAAATAGAAGTTTATAATCTTCAGCCTCCCTAGCCAGTAAAATGCTTAAAATACAATTTGGAAGCAAAAACCTAATCAAGGGTATGGATCCTTTGAGCTGACAAGAGGGCTCCTAGAAAGATGAGAGGTGTGTTCCTACACAATCCTGTTGAATCTATAGAAAGATACATGCCAAAAGGAATTATGAGTGTGGCCTTTGTCACATTGTATTGATTGGAATAAAATACATAGAAAATTCACAATGTTTTCAAAAGCTATGTATTGGCAAAAGTACCTCCAGCCTGCACTGAAAGAAGCAGAGATTTCCCCAGCGTTCTGTGGGAATGTATGTAGCTGAGAAAGCTAATCAGCCACCAACTGTTCAAATGCTTTTAAGGTACTCTTCAGAATTAACTAAGGGAGTTGTTGGAAAGGAAGAATTTCCAAAGGGCAGAACCAAGAGCTGTAGAGAATAAACTGGGAAACAATTTCCAGAAAGAAATCGAGGGCCTGGGGCTGGAATTGTAGCTCAGTGGTGGAGCGCTTGCCTCGCATGCGTGAGGCCCTGGGTTTGATCCTCAGCACCACATACAAAGCAATAAAATAAAGACAATGTGTCCATCTACAACTAAAAATATATATATATATATATATATATATATATATATATATATATATATATAAAAGAAAAAAGAAATCGAGGGCCTGATCTAGAAACATAAATCCCAGGGTAGGGAGAACTGATATTTGCCCAATGGGACTTCAGAATTGCTATAGGCCAGTGACATCCTCCCATTCGTCCTCCTTCTCCAGTGACAGCGCTTGTTGCAGTTACCTTATTCCTGTTCCATTGTATGCTGGGTGTGGGGGTGAGGAGGCAGATAACTTTGACTTTTTAATTCAGGTCTTGGAATCCAGAGGAACCACATCCAAACCTGACCTAGATCATGGGACCTTGAACTTTGAGTCTTATACGGCTTTTCAGTCTGGATGAGACGTTAGAGGATTTGGGAATTGGTGGTGAATGTGTTTTGTATGTGGGAGGAACCCACATAGTTGTTAAGACAGCAGACTTTGGTCAATTCATTTATTGTTCTCAATTCTTCACTCCTCCCTGTGTCCATGCCTATTGTTATGACTTGTAGTTTATTCCTTTAGAAGCAGATTTGCACTTCCCTGCCCCTTGACTTAAGTCTTATTGCATGACTTGCGATAGCCAATAGAACATTAACAAATAAAACACGAGAGAAGGCTTTTAAGGTGCTGGACCCCTGACATCATCACAAGATGAGCTTCTCCTGGGTAGCTGCTGACCCTTTCCCTTCAGCCTGTTTGAGTAAATACCTGTGGAGCAGACCCATTCCCCCAACCAACAGAAAGAAACCAAGCTGGGCTAGAGACACAGTTTAAAGGACAAAAGAATAAATGATGATGTTTTAATTGACCTGGGTGTTTATTATTCAACAATAGCTAACTAATAATACACTTGCCTTTTGCCTCTGTGGTACCTACCCTCCAAGGACTATAGGCTAACACTTGCATATCAAAAACACATTGAGAGCTGAGGTTGTGGCTCAGTGGTAGAGCGCTTGTTTAGCACATATGAGAAACTAGATTCGACCCTCAGCACCGCATAAGCAAACAAACAAACGAAGGCATTGTGTCCATCTACAAAAAAAAAAAATCCACACTGGATTTCTTAGCTAAACAGAATTGCCTTCCTAAGATTAGTTCCTCCCACAATTTCATGCTCCTAACAAGATGTTAATTTTCTGTTTGATTGGTTTGTCAGTTGGAAATGTTTGGCTATAAGAGAAAATCCCCAAAACAGTGACTTAAATGAATAAGGGGTTTGTTCATTTGATAGATGGGTGGATAGATGAACAATGGGAAGACAGACATAATGACTTAAATGAATAAAGGATTTATTTGATGGATAGATAAATGGATATACAGAGAAAGATGGAAAATATTTTATCATGTTTTATATGTATATATACATATACATATGAATACACATACATGCATTTTCGATCTTGCCAGAGATCTCAGTTTAATTAGTGTTTTCAAAAAACTCTGGGCTTGGGCTGGGGTTGTAGCTCAGTGCTAGAGCACTCGCTTAGCACATGTGAAACACTGGGTTTGATCCTCATCACCACATACAAATAATAAATAAAATAAAGGTATTGTGTCCATCTACAACTAAAAATATTTTTTAAAAAATCTTTGGGGGCTGGGGATATAGCTCAGTTGGTATAGCTTGCCTTACATGCCCAAGGCCCTGGGTTCGATCCCCAGCACCACAAAACAAAAACAAATACAAAAAACAAACAAACAAAAACTTTGGGCTTTATTGATCTTCCTTATTTTACCTCTGTTTTCTATCTAATATATGATCTTAGCTTTTTCTATGCCCTTCCTTCTACCTTCCTTAACTTTCTTTCCTTTTTTTAACCTTTTAGGTAATGAACACATTAATGATATCCCTTTCTTCTTTTATAAGAATTGAAAGATAAAAATTTCTGTCTTAAAACTTTCTGCTCACAATACAAATGTGAAATGTAGTATTTTAATTATCACTCAATTATAAACAAAAAATTTGCATCATAATCTTTCTTAATCTCTTAGTTGTTTTCATTATTTTAAATGTTCAGAGGATACCTTGACTTTTTGTTATCAGTTCCTTACTTAACTTCACTGAGATGAGAGACATAGTCTATATGACTCCATTTATTTGAAATTAATTATGGTTGACTTATGGCCTAGCACACTATTTTATTTTAAATATTCAGAGTACGTCACAAAGCAATGTACATTCTCCAGTTCTTGTGTGCAGTTCCACATATTTCCCATCTTAGTCTATTTGTGCTGCTATAACAATTGAGACTGGTAATTTATAAATAATATAAACTTATTGCTCACAATTATATAAACTGGAAAGTCCAAGATCAAGGAACTGGCAGGTTTGGTGTCTGGTGAGAGCCCAGGCTCTACTTCCAAGGTGGTACCTTGAACGCTGAGCTCTTCAGAGAGGAGAAATGCAGTATCTTCTATGGCAGAAAGGATAGAAGGGGCATAAAGGCAAAATGAAGCCAACAGTTTCTCCATACTTCTTATATAAGGCCATAAATCCTGATCATGAGAAGGGAGCTCTAAAGAATGATATAACCACTTCCTGAAAAGCCCTACCTCCTAATATCACTCCTTTGGTGACTAGTTTCAACACAGAAATTTTAGAAAAACATACACATTCAAACCATAGCAATTGAGTTCCAATCTCCAGTATGATAGTGAATCTATTTCTTCTTACAGTTTTATCAGTGTTTATACCATAATTTGAACCTATATTTTGAGGGTACAATTTAGAATTATAACTCTGAACTCAGTCATGTGACTTGTTTTAATCAATGAAATGTAAGAAGAATCCTGAAAATGTGCTTGTGCATTTCCACTTGCTCTCTCTTGCCTAGGTTACCCAGCTGGTAGTGAGAGACACATGGAGCAATCAAGACTTCTGGCTCAGTCCATCCTAGGTCAGCTGACCCTGGACACGTAAGCAAGCCCAGCCAAGCTCAGCAGCTTCCTAACACACTCCCTTGACTTCAGATGTGTGCATGATAAGCCTATATGGTCATATGCCTTTGAGGCTTTATGGCTATTTGCTTTGCAATAGATTACTGACACATTTTCACAATGCTTTAACTATAATAATTCTCTTATACTTTATATATTATTGTTCTATTATTTTGGTTTGACCTTTTTTAATCTTACAAATTATAAATTGCTATTGTTTTTTGCCCTTGATTTGTGTTTATATTTACTTATGTTTGCCATTTTATTTTCTCACCAATCTTTTTTTTTTAAATTTTTTTTTTTTAGTTGTTGATTGACCTTTATTTATTCATTTGTTTATATGTGGTGCTGAGGCTCGAACCCAGTGCCTCCCACATGCGAGGCAAGTGCTCTACCACTGAGCCACAACCTCAGCCCCTCTCACCAGTCTTAATTTTAATTTGTCCTCAGATCTTACTCCAGGATAATTTTTTTCAAGATATATCATCCAGAAGACCCTTCAGTTAAGTTCTAATGATAGAAACTTAGTTTTTGTTAATCTAAAAACTATTGGGTTTTCATCCTTGAAAGATTATTTTGCAAAGTATACAATTCTAGGTGGGCAGTTATTTTCTCTTATTTCAAGCTATCATTATTATCAGAGATTCCATTATTGTTGTTGAAAAGCCAGATGTTAGTATCATTGTCATTACATTGTTGATTATCTGATTTTCCTCTCCATCTGCTTTTAAAATCATCTCTTGTTCTTTGGTGTTCTGTGGTTTTACCAGAATGAATCTAGGTCTCTTTTTTCCTTATCCTGTTTAGGATTCATAGTCTTTCTGAAGTTTCTTACCTTTCATCAATTCTGGGAATTTCTTTCGTCATTATTATTTGATGACTGCTTTGTCTCACATTTCCTTTACTGTATACATCTCACATGAATGCTAAGCGTTATGATGGACCTTCTTACTCTTCCATTTTCTTGTTTCTTTGAGATGTCTTTTGGGTTGTTTTCTTCAAATCTGTCCTCCAGTTCACTAATCTCTCTTCAGCTATGCCTCATTTGGTATTTAACCATTCTAATGAGATGTACATTTAAATTATTATAATAGGCATGTCTATACTTTTTAAAAAAATTTTTTTAGTTGTATATGGACACAATATCTTTATTTATTTATTTTTATGTGGTGCTGAGGATCGAACCCAGTACCTCACACATGCGCAAGGAACGCTCTACCACTGAGCTACAATCCCAGCCCCGTCTATACTTCTTTTAAAGTGGTTCATTTTCACATCTGCTTGGTAATTTTCGAGAGTATCTTGATGCTCATTTGTGATTTTAACTCCCTCTGTTTTTTAAAACATGCCTTTTCAATGTTCTGGTTTTAAAACATCCAAGGTAGTTGTAGATTTGCTTCTGCTGCTTGTTTTCTCTTCTTATTTCCTAATGGGTTTTGTGGTGAAGTACCACAGACACTACCTATTCAGGTCAATTTTAAATAAAAATGTTTCACTTGTAGGGTTTGGGACCATGCAAACTGCTCATATGAAAGCTGGACTGTGACCATGAATCCTCTAGAGAAATATTGTTTCCCTCCATCCAGAGCCAAAGCAAAGAGATGACCATCCATGCTGTCCACCTCTGCATGACATACTTCTACACTCTAGTTTACCTTTTCCCCGAAGTACCTATCTTCTTGGGTCCCAGCGTGATGCTACAATTTGGTTCTTATCCTGACTGGACCCAGGTAAATACCTTCCTCATAGGTGGTAGCAGCATTAGTGTTTACCTATCTTCAGAGATGATTTTCAAAATATTTGTCAGATAGCATATACATAAACCAATCAGAACAGATGCAGATGGTACCCATGTATAACTTCTGAACATTGACTCTAACTTCCTAGGTTTGTGTTCCTGTTTTTTTTCTGATTTTCTTGATGATTTTCCTGATTTTCTTTCAAGTTTATCTTCTTTCAACTTTAAATAATTTTTTGCAGTAATATTTGGAGACAGAGTTCACAAGATTTCTGGAAATAAGTCTAAGTAAGTTTATTTGGCTCATGAAACAAAACATCTGATAGTGAGCAATCCAAAGCTGGGACTGTAGCTTAATGTCATATGAATCCTAGTCTCTCAATCTTCTTGCTTTGCCAGCCTTAGTATTCGCTTGTCACTTCATAGACACATGGTGTGGCTAACTTCCAAATTTCAGGTCTGCTTAGATGCAGAAAGAAAACTGGCAAAACACTTAAAAAAGCACACTCAACTAGAAGTCCTAGTGGACAGTACTGTTCCAGAATTCCCTTCCCATGACTTCTAAGCACTTATTGGCAAGAAGTTGGTCACATGGCCACACCTAGCTTACTTACTGGCTGAGAGTAAGATTACCAGGATAGTGTGGGTCAATTATGAGTCATCCATTCCAGCTGAGTTGAAGGTCTACCTCCCTTGAGATCAAAAGATTTCTCAGCTGGGCGCGGTGGTGCACGCCTGTCATCTCCAGCACTTCGGGAGGCTGAGACAGGAGAATCCCAAGTTCAAAGCCAGCCTCAGCAATGGCGAGGCAGTAAACAACTCAGTGAGACCCTGTCTCTGCATAAAACACAAAATAGGGCTGGGGATGTGGCTCAGTGGTTGAGTGCCCCTGAGTTCAATCCCCGGTACTCAAAAACAAACAAACAAACAATATATATATATACACACACATACATGTATTTCTTCACCTACCTGAATAAAATGTGTTTTTTTGCGGGAAGTTCCCCATCTTGGAGGCACTGGTAGAGGGAGTGTGCCTCAACTGGGTAAAAATAAAGGGGGTTGGAACATACACTCTTGAACCACAGTCTTTTTGAACAAGCCACTCTACACCCACCCCTATTTCTGCATCAATATTTTTTTTCCTTTGGCTGTTTTCTAGAATTTCTGTGTAGACTTTGGAAAGTCCCAGCCTCCTCTCTGAACACCCTTCAGTTCAGTTCTAGGGTCCAAGAAGCAGCAAGACAGGCACACACCTGGGAAACTGGGCACTTTAAGTTAAGACAGAAACAATATCAGATGTCTGACTCAACAAGAGAATTCATCCTAAATCCAGAAGCCACCAAATCCATGCAACTGCCTGGATTTCAGGTTAGTATGAATTAACACTTAAATGAGTGGGGCCTGGGTCTCTCTTTTTTTTTAAACCTTTATTTTTATTTATCTATGGATTTTGTATGTGGTGCTGAGGATCGAACCTGGTGCCTCACGCATGCAAGGTAAGCGCTCTACCACTGAGCCACGACCCCAGCCCTCTTTTAAACATTTCCAAAGGTACATGTCGGCTCGGGTCCCACACACCAGTAAAGATTTACCTCTCTTCTACACTCACGGAGGAGGGAGAAGGAGGGTTGCTGGGGGTGGCAGAACTGGAAGCCACAGGAAACGTTCCTGTCTCACCATCTCTGCGACGCCGCTGCCCAGCACAATGCCAGCCACAGAGGGGACATTGGTTCTTTCACTTAACATTTACTGAGCATCTACTGCATGACAAACAGCGGAGTGGGCGCTGTTAGAGGCTGACCCGGAATTTGATATAATGTCTGCTAGACGACTTGAAATGGGTCAAAGTTTTAAAAGGGTTTAGAACCCAGGGTCGGCGCCCCAATTTCCATCAGTTGATTCAGTCCCTAAACCAGACTGACCTGCTCCAGCGCTCACTACACAGGCGCCGACACCTCAGCGTGCGCTTCTGGCGCCGCGCCCCGCCCCGAGCGGGATCCCGCACGCGCACACCGCTCTCTCGCTGACGCACCCCCGGAAGCACTGGCGGTTTCGGGGGCGGGACCGAGAAGCGTTTCCGGGGGCGGGAGGCGCAGGCTAAGGCTGTCCCGGCGGGCGACGGCTTGAAGAGGCCTGGCGCTGGCGGCGGAGAGGGTTCCTCGGGCGGGGGACGTGAGACGTGGAGCCCGTGGCAGGTATGGCGGCGTCGGGACAACCGGCGGCGAGGACGAGAGGAGGAAAAGCCGGGGGAGGGTTGAGGACTTCTCCGCAGGCCCGGGCGCCGCGCGCCGCCGTCTTCTTCGGGCCCATCCCGTCGACCGGAATGCTGAAGCCGCGCGGGCGGTTGGAGTCCCAGCGCCCCACGTCCAACTCCTGGGGTCTCTCGCCCTCCTGGCGCGCAGACAGCGACACCGAGATCCCCGCCCCCCCGGGGCAGCTTCTCGCCAAGGTCACCCCGCGGCAGCGGAGCTCGGCCGGCCAGGGCGCTTAGAGATCCCGCCCCCGTCCGTCCGTTGGCCTTTCGGGGCGCGGGTGGGCGCGGCTTGGCGGCCTGGGGTTCAAGCCACTCAGGCGAGGCCTGGCGACCCGAGGCTGGAGAAGGGCAGTGCCAGGACTTCTCTGATCTCTGTTCCCCTCTGTCTCACCCCTGTGGCTGTCTCTATCACCTGTTGTCACCTGTCTTGTCTCTTGTCGTGGCCCCTGTCAGCCTGGTGTTTCTCTTCACTTTGTCTCTCTTGAGATGTGCCTGTGTATCTGGACCTTGTCTTTATTTCTGTCTCCTCCACCTTGCTTCTCTGTCTCTTGACCCTGTCTCTGCCACTCAGCCCTTCCCCTCATTCTGGGCTTGGATGTCATACTGACTTTTTGGCCATCGGTTTGTTTCTCACTTTCTGCTGATTTTGTGTCTTTCTTCTTTCTAATTCTCCCAACTGGGTTTGTCCAGGCGGGGCGGGGCAGGCCTGCCTGGATCTCTGAGCCATGAAGGTGACTCATGACCCCGTGAAACTCCCTGCACTGGTGACATTCTCAGTGACTCCACCGCACTCTGGTCTCAGCTCGGACAGGTGCCACCCACTCTAAACAAGTGTCAGGGTGCAGGAGAGCCTGGCAGACAGACAGGAGACCCAACTCAGGGCCAAAGCAGATTGATGAATCTTTATCTTTTATTGCTTGTGGTTTTCCAGATGTGCACAGCCTCTCGCATCCCTTTGCTTCATCCACCTTACCCCCATGCCCTCCAGGGCTCTCAGGAGCCTACTCCTTCAGTTAGAACTGTTCAACCAGGTCTTTCTACGGGCTGAGGAAGGGTCAGGTTGAGATCTTCTGCCTTTGGGGAACTCAGAAGGGTAGAAGAATTTCTAGGAGAGCTGTATTCTTAGCTAAGAGATTGTGTCAGTGTCCAGTTAAATAAGGAGAAACCTGTTAATAAGGAATCATTCCCTGCTTAACCAAGGTACTACTGGAGAAATATGCCAGACACAAGGACAAATACTATATGAGACCTCAGAAATGACCTACAATAGGCAAATAGAGATAGGAAGTAAGTTAGGCTGTAGTGGAAGTATTGCTCAGTGGATACAAAGTTTTGAGGATGATAAAAAAAAGTTCTGGAAATGAATTGTGCTGATGGTTGAGCAGCATTGTGAAGATTCTTAATGCCACTGAACTGTACACTTAAACACAGGTTTAAATGGTTTTATGTTATCTATATTTTACACAATACACAAAAAGTACTCACCCTCCGAGCCCCCTGAAACCAGTATGCTCTTTTTAAATGTAATTTTAAAAATTTATTAGGAACATTGAGTGGAACCTGTGTTTATTGATTCCTATTCTTCACAGCAGTGGGCCTTAGAAAAGGAATTTGGTTAAAATCTCCTTCAGGATTTCTACTTGCAGCAGATTCCTCTCCTGGCTCTGCTCCTTCCACCTTCTTCGGAATCAGAGCAGAAATCTGCCTAAGGAGGAAAAACTTTAAAAAAAAAAAATCTTTATTTTGTTTATTTAGTTTTTCTTCTTCTTTTTTTAAATGTGGTGCTGGGGATTGAACCCAGTGGTCACGTGTGCTGGGCAAGTGCTCTACCACTGAGCCATAATCACAGCCCAGGAGGAAACTTTTAAGAAAAGATTTTCCTTTTTATATGAAGAAAACTTGTAATGTTGGAAAAACAGCCCATTTATTACTGTAATACAAAATTCTGTGTTATTTCTTATGGAAGATGCCTTTGTTTATGGTTTTTGTTCTCATTTAAGCTTTCAGTTTGCCTTTACAGTAGTTCATCAAACTTTCTAGTAAGATATAACAGCTGCTCTACAGTGTATAACCAGTGTGCTCCATTTGTGTACAATGAACCAAAATGCATTCTGCTGTCATGTATAACTAGTTAGAACAAATAAATAAAAAAAGATTGATGAACATACTAGAAGGAGAAAAAAGATATAACAGCTGAATTAGTACCATATTTCATTGAATCTTTTTTCTTTTTTTTTAAATTTTTTTTTAGTTATAGATGAACACAAATATCTTTATTTATTTTTATGTGGTGCTGAGGATCGAACCCAGTGCCTCACGCATGCGAGGCAAGCGCTCTACCACTGAGCTACAACCCCAGCCCCATTTCATTGAATCTTAATTGCCATCAATTGTTTTATGTACCACCAAGGAGAGAAAAACACTACCAGTTAAACTACAGTTAAGCTACAACAAAGTGCTTTGCTATCATTTTGGACTATTTTATTCTTACTGGAAACATTTTGACTTTCTTAGAATTTAAAAAATGATATCAGTGCATTTTCTAATGCATGTATAAAAGGGAAAATATGTAAAAATAAAGCACTCATTAAAGTTAACATTCTAACCCCAGTTTTTCTGAATGGTTTTCAGTCCAGAGTTGTGTCCATTGTTTTTCCCCATGGTATCATCCTTTGTACCATTAGAAACATTGATGAAGCTCTTAGGAGAGCTCTAGCATTGTCTCAGGCATTGACAGCTATTAAAACTGCCTCTTGGTGATCACATTCTGATTTTGGACTTTTTAAAATGTGAAAAAAGGGTGTTAAAATCAGTTGACTCAGTGCTTTATATTTTTATGAACTTTTCCACCTTATTTGCAGTTAATATAGACTTTTGTCTTATTTGTAGTTATTGAGGAAAAAAAAAAACTTTTATATGGTGGTATGTAGTTAATAATTTTATTGAAATGGGTGCTTCTTATCCTGAATGTCTTATCCTGAATTCTCATGCATATGAAGGTATAGTTAAAAATATCTCCTTGTAGGGTAGCACAGGCCTGTAATCCCAGCTATTCCGAAGGCAGAGGCAGGAGGCAGGAGGATCATAAGTTCCAGGCAAGCCTGGGCACCTTAGCAAGACCCTGTCTGAAAATAAAACATAGAATGGGTTGGAAATGAAGCTTAGTGGTAGAACATCCCTTGGGTTCTATCCTAAGTATCACACACACCCCTGCAAAAAACAAAAAAACAAACCCAAAAGCCCAACATAAGAACCCTTGATTTGATTGAAATGTAATGGAAAAATGACTTATAACTGGAGTTTAGCGTAGAACAATATCTTCTCTTTTGAATTTCAAAGTTTACCTTAAGGGAATGTTTTGCCTTAGAAGTTTTAAGACATTCAACTGTGATTTAAAACTGAAGGGAGCCATAAGTCAAACTTTATAAAGTCAATGGCTTGTTTTTTAAAAATCTCAAAATTGAGTTTATTAAGTTCTTTAAAGTTTCCAGTGAGAAAAAGATAGGAGAATGCTTATTGATAATGGTCAGAAGACCAAAAGTACTTCTCCAAAGGATATTTATTTATTATTTTAGAATATTTTTTTTGAACCCAGGGCCTGATGTATGCTAAATATGTTCTCTACCACTAAGTAGAGAACCTCTGTCCCCCAAAGGATATTTTAATTCTGCAAAATTATAGGCATTGATCATTGTTGGTGTCACAGTAATGTAAAATATTAACATTAAAGGAAATTGGGCAAGGAGTAGATAGGAACTCTGCATTGTCTCTGCAAGACAATGTCTCAAATCAAGACTATGATTTGAGACAACAGCAAGACGGTGTCTCAAAAAAGATAAATAAAAAATACAAATGAAGAAGCTAAGAAGTTCCAGAATGAAAGTTCATACAACCAGAAACACCAGCCTTGGGACTGGGGTTGTAGCTCAGTGGGAAAGCACCTGCCTAGCATGTGTGAAGCACTGGGTTTGATAAATAAATAAAATAAAGGCTCAACAACTACAACAAAAATATTTAAAAAAAAAATAAAACACCAGCCTTGATTAGTTTTCTTTCTGTTACTTACACAAGTAGTGTTAACTAGGGAGGTACATGTACACAGCGAGTGGCACCAGCATCTCTTACATTTTCAACATGATTTTTCCTTTCAGAAGTCGATGTGATTTAATTTGAAGCAAAACTGAGAAATGAATGCTTCTTCCTCATTCATTCATATTGGTTTTTGATGACCATGGCATAAAGAATTTTATCCCAGGAATACGGCTTTGCATTAGGTAAGCTATAAAGTTGCCTTTAATACAATTTTTTAAACCATTTACTGTAATTGTTTCTCTTTTCAGCAAAAATTAATAACATAGTTTGTCAAGATTCTTAATGACTCTAGACCAGATGATTCTTTTCTGAAGAAGAGTTATTGCACATTTAAAGGCCAGTCATTGCCATTTTTTGCACTGATAGAGCATTTAATTTCAGGGAATTTTTAATTTTATTTTAACTTAGGCAATTATTAGATTTGGAGTTAACACTTCTGTTTGAATTTTGACATGCCCCTTGTAAGATGGGTAACCTTGGACAGGTCTTTTAATCTGAACTCCAGTTTACTTTTCTTTAAAATGAGTGTGATGGGGCTGGAGCTATAGCTCAGTGGTAGAGCGCTTGCCTAGCATGCGTGAGGCACTGGGTTCGAGCCTCAGCACCACATACAAATAATAATAAATGAATAAAACAAAGATCCATCAACAACTAAAAAATTATAAAAAAAATTAATAAATAAAATGAGTGTGATGATGGGACGGGGGTGTTCAAGACCCAAGTTTACATAGTGTGCTTCATGGACTGTAAAACATTTGACTTATGTAAAGAATTTGGGTAGGCATGGGGTGTTGGTATTTTTGTACATTTGTGCCAGACTTTAAATTTACTAAAGCAACATTTACTGTGTTTAAATGTGCTTTCTATAGCAAGCATGCAAATTACCATATGCTCTGATTAAAGAAATCTCTGGAGGGCTTCAAGACAAGTAGCTGGTGGGTCTGCTTCCCTGTTATATTGCCTTATCTGTGCTTTTAGGATGTTTAATTCTTGTTTAAATGGTGCATACAACTTAACGTACACTTCCTCAGCTGGATAATAAATAGTGGCTACTATTAAACTCTTCAGAATTGGAAGGGATCTTGAAGATCTTATAGTTCAGGGATTCTTCAGTATTGTTGCCCTTTATCTTCTGCTTTAAAAAAGCCAAATAGTTATCATGAAGAGTGGAGGGAATGAACTGGGATTGGCACATTTGTTTTAGAAAAACTGTTGCTGTTGGATTTTTTTTCTTAATTACATGCAAGATAAAATAAATTGCTAATATCTAATTAAGTCTGAGGTTGGTAAAGTCCCTGGAGTGTATGAAAATATTGTTCATAACCTAAATTATAGATTATTTAGGCTATTCATGAAAATGGTATTCACTGTTACCTTCTATACCATCCCACCTCTCAGGCTATACTGGGTCTGAACAAATGCTTTGAATTTAAATGTCAACTTCACTGTTTACTAGTTATGTGACTGTGTTAGTCAGCTTTGCATCACTGTGAATAAAATACCTGAAAAAGAACAATTTAGAAGAATAAAGTTTATTTATTTATTTATTTATTTATTTTATTTTTTTTTAGTATTTATTTTTTAGTTGTAGGTGGACACAATAGCTTTATTTTATTTTTTATGTGGTGCTGAGGATCGAACCCAGTGCCTCCCGCGTGCTAGGCGGGCACGCTGCCACTGCGCCATAACCCCAGCCCCTATTTATTTATTTTTTAAATATTTATTTATTTATTAGTTTTAGGTGGACACAATAGCTTTATTTTATTTTTATGTGGTGCTGAGGATCGAACCCAGTGCCTCACGCGTGCTAGGCGAGCATGCTACCACTGCGCCACAATCCCAGCCCCGAATAAAGTTTATTTTAGGCTCACTGTTTCACAGGTTAAGTCCATGACTGGCAAACTTCATTGCTGTATGCCTGAGGTGAGGCAGAACATCATGGCAGAACATTGTAGTGGTGGAGGGGGAAGCTGCTCTGCTCATGGCAACTAGGATGGGGAAGAGGGGTGCAGGGACAGATATAGTCCAAGTCAGGTCCCCGGTGACCTACTTCCTCCAGCCATACCTGACCTGTCTACAATTACCACCCAATAATCCATTCATATTATTAATCCATTCATATTATTAATCCACTAAGTGGATTAATTAACTGATAAGGCTATGACTCTCATAATCTTCTTACCTTCAAACATCCCTGCATCACCTAACACTTGAGCTTTCCGGGGACACTTAAGATCCAAACCATAACAATGACCTTAAGCAAATAGAAGGGCCTCTCGGTCTATTGCCTATTTTTTATAATAAAAATAAAAAGGACCTGACCAATGAATGAGTGTTTTGCCTAGACATTGTACTGTGGTCTGGGCAAAGCACATTATATATGTCAGCCTTCTGTATCTGTGAGTTTACATCCATGGATTCAGTCCACCCCAAGTTGAAATAGTCAGAAAAATGCACCCAGACTAAACAAGTACAGACTTTTCTTCTTTGTCATTATTCCCTAAACAATGCAGTATAACAACCGTTGATCTAACTTTACATTGTATTCAGTATTATAAATAATCTAAAGATGATTCACAGTATTCTTGAGGATATGTATAAGTTACATGCAAATACTATGATGCCATTTTATACAAGGGACTTGAGCATCCACTGATTTTGAATTTTGACAGGGGTTCTGGAACAATCCCCTACAGATAATGGGGGGGCATTTTTATATATATTTATATATACATATGCACTTTAATTAGCCTCTCCATCAGACTTTTTGCTTTAGTTCATCAACAGATTAACCTTTGTGAACCATGTTTTATAGCATCTTACTCTGAACTGAGCGTTGCCCCCAGTCCCCCATTTAACACACTAACTCAGCCTTCAGCAGGCTAATCCCATTCATCTTTTCTTAATTTGTCTCCCATCACTCACTGCCCCTTGTAAAAGGAAGTACAGGCAATGATGTGTGTATTACCAGAGTTGGTCTTAACTGGAATAGAGCCAAGGACATGTCTTTGAAGTTACTTTTTTTTTTTTAATATTTATTTTTTAGTTGTAGGTGGACACAATATCTTTATTTTATTTTTATGTGGTGCTGAAGATCGAACCCAGTGCCTCCTACATGCTAGGCGAGCACGCTACCACTGTGCCATAACCCCAGCCCCTGAAGTTACTTTTTGATAGCAATTTTACCATGATCTAAGATCTTGCATTCCATACAATGGGACCAGTAACTCGGTTTCTTCAGTATACCATACTCATAGTGCACTATAGCCGTGGGTACTAAAGCAAATAAACCAGAATGCCATGTGACTTACCCTTTTCTATGCTAATAAATGAGATTGGCTTGTAGTTTTTTCCT